>VWYI01027297.1:0-14026 GCA_013399455.1 Anthoscopus minutus | reverse complement strand
TGGAATTCAGATGTTGGTTTTTTGAGTTTTGAGTTTTTCTTGTTTGTTTTCCTTTTTTTTTTCCCCCTTTTTGCTTTTCCGTGAGGATTCTTTTGGAAAGGTTTTTAATGACATTCCACTGATCTGAATTTTTTGCTTGAGGTTGACTTCAATAAATCGTTCTGAATGTTCCAATGATGAGATGAGTCAGTTCCGTCTCGGGGCGGGGCGGGGGGATAACGGGGCTCCCGGCGCGGGTCCCTCCTCGGGGCCGGGCCGCGCTCGCCCCGCCCGGCTCGGGGCGGGCAGTGGCCATGCGGCGAGCGGAGCTGGCGGCCGAGGTCGCGCTGCGGGCGCTGCTCCTCGCCACCTTCGGGTGCGTGCGGGACCCCGCCCGCCGCCCGCCCGCCCGCGCCGGGGCTCACTGCTTGTCTCCTTCCAGGATCATGGAGTTCCTGCCGCCCTTCCAGCGCGTGGTGCAGCCCGAGGAGATGTGGCTCTACAAAAACCCCTACGTTGAAGCCGACCATGTTCCCACCGTCCTCATGTTTGTAAGTTCAGTGGGTTCGTGGAGTGGTTTGGGTCGGAAGGGACCTTAAAAGATGATTTAGTCCCTCCCAGTACGGGGGATGCTCCCCTCCACCAGACCAAGCCCCGCACGATCTGTCTGCGAACGGTTCCGGGGATGGGGCATCCACAGCTTCTCTGGGCAGCCTGTGCCCGTGTTCCCTGCACTTACTTCGATTTCTTCTCAAATTACAAGCTCTTCTTTTAAAGCAAAGCTGCTGGCTAAAGGCTTGTACTGCGATACCTGCAGCTCCTAGTGCACGTTTCAGAAAGTGCAGGATCTCGTATCCATGTGGATAAATGGCTGAAGGGAGGGGCTGCAAGGATGGAGCCAGGCTCTGCTCAATGGGGGAGAGGCACAAGCTGGAACATGGGCATTTCCACCTGAGCATGAAGGAATTTTCCTGTGGGTGGCTGAGCAGTGATACAGGCTGCCCAGACAGTGGGATACTGAGGATACTCATAATCCATCTGGGCACAATCCTAGATGATGTGCTCTGAGGACCCTGAGCAGAAGGGCTGGGCTTGATTGTCCCCTGTGGTCCCTTTCTACCCATCCTGTGGGATTAGTAACAACTAGGCCGAATGTACAGTGATTTTTGTCACATTTTGAGGCTTTACCGTCCAGAGTTGCCTTTGGGATTTGAGGTTCATGAACCAATGAGGACTTTGCACAGTTGTCTATAATCCATTCCACGTCTAAATTACCAGGCACAGGGAAGATAGCACAGCTCTTGCTATCAGGGAATGTTTTCCTTGCAAGCAGCTATTTTTAGCAGAGATTTATTATCATTTTATTGTCAAGTGTTTTCCCAAGGGCTCCAGGATTGGTTAGAAGAGTTTGACTAACTCTGTGTTGGATTTCCAGGAGAGAGCAGTGTGTCAGAGGGATTGGCTCCCTCTGTCACAGATGTGAGGTGAGGGACTGGCTCTTGAGTTGCAAAGGGCAGGTGGGATTTTCTGTAAGAGGTGGCCACTAAACATTAAGGACAAAACTTCAGGATAGCATTTGGAACAGGCAGTTTAAAGCAGGACATGTGCCAGAGTTTGGGTGGGAGCAGACTCCATGGGAGCCTTGCAGCCATGGTGAGGATGTCCAGGGTGAAATACCCCAGGGCTGAGATGGGGATGATGATAACTGGTTACTCTGCATCAGCAGCTCCTGTGGTTTTGCTGACAGAGCGCGGGTGCTGCTGACAGAGTGCTAATGCTGGGGCTTGCAGGGAGGGGAGAGCTGAGGTGCTGTGCCTGGGAACACCCCCAATAACCAGCCAGAGCAGCACTCTGCCAGAAGAGCTGTCTGAGAACCAAAGGATATGCTGGGCTGATCAGGGTCTGCTACAAATCCAGCGGCTGGGGGATTGTGTTCTGATGGAACTGCAGTGATTGCAGAGGACAGATTGCTGCTTGGCTTTGGGGAAGGGAAATGTACTCAGAGTCTTTTTGAGTAACTGCTCTTGTGTTCTGGTGAGAACTTAAACCTGCTTCACTGACACCTAAAATTCTCCGTTTTGTGCAGTTCATTGCATTTCTGTCTCCCTTGTTGCTCATCATCCTGGCAAGGCTGTTCATGGGCGCTGACCACGAGGACTCGAGGGAAGCCTGCCTTGGTGAGCTCCTTGTCCCAGAGAAAGGCAGCTTGAGCCCTGCCCGTGCCTGAGTGTGCTGCACTTTCAGGTGGGGGATGGTGCTCATGTGACCCTTTTGCTCTCTCTCAGCTGCCAGCCTTGCTCTTGCCCTCAACGGGGTTTTTACAAATGCCCTGAAGCTCGTTGTGGGGAGGTGAGCACTGGCTGGGTCCCAGCTGCGCCGAGTGGGGAGGGTGGGGGAGGCAGGTCTGCAGTAGCCAGATCAGGGCCAGGAGCTGAACTTGGACGTGCTCAGCCTGAGAAGAATGTGGGGTTTTTTAGCTGTGAAGACTATTTAGAATTAGAAAAAACACCGGGGAGCCACTGTCCCAGGCCATCATTCAGATGGGCTCACACTGGGGAGGATTGCATTGGCACGGGCAGCTCCCTGCTGCTCCGTGGGTGATGGGACTGCCCAAGTCTGAGGGCTCTGAGCTTCCCTTCCCTGTCCCAGGCCACGGCCCGACTTCTTCTATCGCTGCTTCCCGGACGGCCGAGCCAACGCCGAGCTGCTGTGCACAGGAGACGCGCGCAGAGTGACAGAGGGGCGCAAGAGCTTCCCCAGCGGACATGCTTCCTGTGAGCTTCCCATGTGTCCTTCCTGCTCAGCCCCCAGCAAGCTGTGGAGAACAGGACGCATGGGGAGGGCAGCTTGGATTTGCTTTCCTGCACCTCTCAGCTTTGGCTGCATTCATTGACGTGGTCAGGGGACTCAGGTTTCCCTCTGCAAAGTGATGGGGTGAGAAATGTGGTCCACAGCTGTCTGTAACCCCAGGAGGGATGTGTGCCAGGTACCAGCTTCTAGGATCCATCAGTCCCAGATGATCCACTCTCACTGGATGATCCAGTCTCATAATGACCATCACTCCCAGCTGGTATTTCCCTTGGTTCACAGGGACAGGCAGACACCTCTCACAAGCAGCAGCAGAGGGTGAGGACCTGGCAGCAAAGCCTGAGCTATTCTCAACCAACATTGTTCTTTTCTCTTCCAGTTGCCTTCGCTGGCCTTGCCTTCTCTGCCTTCTACCTGGCAGGGAAGCTGCACAGCTTTGTTCCGGGCCGGGGGGGCCGGGCCCTGCGCCTCTGTGCCTTCCTCCTCCCCCTCTTCCTGGCCACCCTCATCGCTGTGTCCCGCACCTGCGACTACAAGCACCACTGGGAAGGTGGGTGAGTCTGTGCTGGTGCACCTGGAGGGGCTCAGCAGGTGCCCTGAGCAGGGCACTCCAGGCATGGGGCATGAAGTTGCTGTTTGGAGCCCACAACGGCAACTTGGGGTTTCTTTTTTTCACTCCTCCAGTGGCAATTTTGGTGCCACCTGCAGGTAACTGATGCCAGTCTCTGTGGTTTTGAAATACGTACCAAGCTTGGGTTTACAGCCAAGTCATGTTATGGATCTAGCAGAGAAGCTGCTGCTGAGGAATTGATCCCGAGGCTTAGAAGGGTGAAGGGCCATTAACTTTGCTCTGCTCTCACCCACAGATGTGTTGGTTGGCTCGGTGATGGGCTTGGTGCTCGCACACCTGTGCTACAGGCAGTACTACCCTCCCCTGGCAGACACCGCGTGCCACAAACCATCTCTGGCCAAGCCCAAAGCGCTGCCGGTGCACGAGGAGAAGCCTCCAGCTCCCAGCTTCCACATGAACATCTAGCAATGGGCTCTGTCCTGCCTGCTCCCTGGATGCCAGGGCAGGGCAAGGCTTGGGGAGGCTGCTCAGGATAAGTGGCTTTGATGAGGATGAACCCCTGGGCAGGTGTTCCCTGCTGAGCTGGTGAGTTTCCTGCCGTTTCCTGCCTTGTGTTATTTCATTTCATTGAATTTTTTAGGCCCCCACCTCTTCAGGCCCACTGTGAAGTGAGGGAGGCATGAGGGGTGCCAACCTGCAGAAAGACAGTTGGGAGTGTGAAGGTCCTGAACAAGAACTAGGAAAATGTGACAACCCAGTGTGCCCAGTCTGGTGGGAGTTGTTGTGTCCAGTCCAGGAAGCACCACTGGCCACCTCCCTGCAATCCAGGCGAGCTGTCCCAGCCCTTCTCCTGGGAAATCAAATGCAGGACCTGCCAACTTTGAGTTTTTCTAATTTCCCAAATAAAGGAGTTTAATTTTTGTAATGAGCTGTGGTACTAAAACATTTATTTCAGGGCTTGGGTTGTTGCTTTATAAGCCATTTCCTCTGGTGTCTGCAGGGGTTTCTGGTGGGTGCTCTTTCCTTGCAGTTTTAGTATAATTTTAAGAAGATGACAGCAGAAAGTGAAATAGTGTCTGAGAGCATTCCTGCAGCTGTGTGACAGCATCCTGCTCAGGTGCTCATTTCCTTGCCCGTGGTCTGTCTCAGACAAGGAAGGGCAGAGTGATGCTGAGAGCCAGGGCCAGCTGCCTGGCAGGAGCTCTGTGAGCAATTGTTTGTCACTGGTCGCTTCAAAGAGAGCTGTAGTTTCAAGTACATGCAAACAGCACAGGTGAGGCTGCAGCAGAGCAAGGCAGGTGAGTCAGTAATGAAACACCACCCCATCAGCTGCATTTTGGACCCTCTATAACTGCAGTTTCACTTTCCCCCAAAACCACACATGTGAATTTTCCAGCCCTTCCCTCTCCCCCCAGACATGCACACACCACAGTCATCTACTTATTTATTTTGGCTTTTACTGGAAAAGACATTAAATAACATTTAAAATGTATTTAACTTCTTTTTTTTTTTAACAAAGTGCATAACTTAAAAAGCTGATCATTAGTGTCCCATGTTAAGACTATTCCTTTTCCTACTCCCATGAGACCTTAGCCAGCAGTAGTTCAGGTGCTGAACTGAGCAGCTTGGCTGTTCCTGCAGTCAGGTAAAGAACAGCTTCTGTTCCTTGAGAGGGGAGGAGGGATGGAGGCTGCAAACAAAACCCTTCCAATAGTGCAAATAACAGACAATGGAGGAAAAACAAACCAATAGGCTGTGGGGGAAAAAAGGCTCCTTACCCCATGCAGGGCAAAAGTCAGCAGGAGGGAAAGTGGTTTGGCTCTTCCAAAGGCTGCACAGCAACACCTCACACAGCACTGGAGCCCCAGCCCAGGCACTGAGCCAGCCCAGGAGATTTGGTGGCGAGGGAAGGATCACAGAGGTTCTCCAGCCCTGTTCCCCTCAGAAAAGAGCTCCAAGGCAGGTGCAGACTGAGCTGCCTACAGAGCTCGTGTCATTCCTGCAGTGTCCAGACCCTGCTGGATCTGGGCTCCACCTTTACTGGCTGCGTTTTGTACATTTAAAGCTAAAAACAATGACCGGAGCGTGGCGTCCCCACCCGAGAGCCCCACAGGACAGCAGCGCTACTCTGTGTCCCTGCAGGGCACAGAAGGCTCACGCTGCCCTGACTGCCAGCAGCACCTGCTGTTCCCAGGCTGGCTGGAGCTGGAGGTGAAGCTTTCCTCGGAGCAGGTACAGCTGGGCACTGGCTTGGTCAGTGCCCTGGGGAGGGCCCTGCTTTGCCAGTGTGGGCCACGTGATGGTGCAGGGCTGTCGCTACCAACACACCACAGCAGGGAGGAGCACGGGGCAGCCCTGCCTGGTTCAGCCCAGGGGTGCACAAACATGCAGCAGCAGTGCAGGGACACGAGGGTGGCTGCTGGACAGACCCTGCTGGCTCAGCAGCAGCCTGTGCCCTGGGCTTTGCCTCCCAGCAGTGCTGGGGTGGGTGTTTGTGTTGGCAGTCTGCAATCTGCCTTGCTCCAAGGCTGCTGTAGCTCTTTCCACACTGTTTTAAGGCTTTTTCTTCCTTGAGGTCCCAGGCTATGAGTGTCCTCAGTGAGCCAGGCGCAGGGTCAGGACCTCACTGGGTTCTGAGCCAGCTCATCTGCTGCAGTGCTGGAGCAGTTGGTGTGGGGACTCACAGGTGGAGGGTTAAAAGTACACATTGCCACAGGGAGTCACTGTACAGGTGTTATGTGTGTTTGAGCAGAGGTGTTTTTCTCCCTACCCAAAATGGAGGAAAATCCATCCTTATCTCCAGGCAGCAGCAAGTACTTGGGAAGCAGCATGCAGGACACGGCAGCAGAGGGAGAGGAAGGCAGAGAAGAGAACTGGACTTTCCTGGTGAGTACTCAGTGGGACTGGACCTAAGAAAGCAAAAAGAGAACAGGAATAGCTACAGTGAGGCAGCCAGAATCCAGCCTAGACCCTCCTTGGTTCTGTCCTCACATCTGATCAGGCTCATGTGCAGGGAAGAGGAAAGAAGCCAATGAAGAAAGCTGACACAAGTTCCCTGCCTCAGATACTCCCTCAAACAAACCAGATCTCCTCTGAGGTGTCCTAAGAAATCCATAAAGTGTTTAGGCAAAGGTGACTTACAGCCAGAACAGCACAGGTTGGTCACTGGCTTCCTGGTAAAGGTTGATCCAGTGTGATGCCTTGTGTCTGGTAGATCTCCTTCAGAACCAGCAGAACAGTGTCCTCTGACTCCCTGCAGGAGGAGGACATGGAAATCAGAAGGGAATGCTTCCCTGCACTCTGTCAGGACATCTGTGACTCCTGGGGTAGATGCAGTGCTCTGCAGATGCAGTCAGCACAAGGACAAGCACAAGTCTCCCTCTGTGCCCAGTCTCTGTGTGTCAGACTGAAGATCTTGTTCCCTTAATCAGTTGAGGCTTTTCTTACTACACTGGCTTTGAAACTGATGCTATTTTGCTTCCACCACATGCACATTTGAAGCCCTGAGCATTACACAGACACTTACCAATAGCAGAGATGACCCTGGAGTGCAAACAAATACTCGTTGAAGCTCTCTATTGGCTTCTCCTGCAGCACGTAGTCAATGCGGTTCCCTCTGTTCAGCCTCCCCACGTTGATGAGTGGGGTCTCTTCCTTCACTGCTGCTGGGGACTCCTCTGGCTTTGTGTCTGGGGGAAGGGAGAGCAGTGTGCTTCAGCCACAGGGCACCAGCAGCCCTGACAAGACAACAGCAGGGCCATGCCTGCCCTTTACCCTTCTGCAGCTCACACAGGGGAGGGGCAGCTGAAATGCTCAGAAACAACAGTGAAGGGGACAGGCTTAAAACATGGCATGGTGTGCTGAGACACCCCCCCCCAAAAACCCCTTCATCAGGTGCAAACAGGGGAAGGCCACAGCATTTGTGGAGAGCCAGGTGCATCCACAGCCCAAGGGTGATGCCTTTGCTGGGCACAGATGAGGGCAGTTCAGCTGTGGGAGTCCAGACACCCTGCTTCACAGGCAGCTCCCAAGGCTGCATCCCTGGCTACCCCTGCCCCATGCACCCCACCACCGACCTGGCTGCTTCTCAGTGCCAGCCTCTGCCTCAGCCTCCGTGCTCCCTGCCTCCAGGGCCGGCACGGGGGCGCGGGTGAAGGACTGCCAGGCCACCCGCAGGGACCCCAGCAGGTTGTTCTTCAGGTCCACGCTCATTCGAGTCAGCCCTTCCTTCAGCTCTGCAAGGCAGGACGGGGTTGGTGTGGGGCTGGGGGCTGCAGCAGCAGCCTGGTGTGGGACAGGGGCTGCCTGTGCCATACCGAGGTGCATCCTCTTCCTGCCCTTGTGGTGGGGCAGCAGCATCGGCTCGAACTCCAGGTCTGGGACGATCATGGGCTCGATCCGATACGCCACTGGGTCAAACTGCACACAAGAGGGGGACAGTGGCCAGGGCTTGTGCTCCACGTGCCTCACGCAGGACAGCTCTGGCTCTTATACATACAGGGTGGAAGATGTTGAAGAAGCCTTTGCAGGTGGGCAGGCTGTAGTTTGGGTCGATCCGCTTCACTCCTCGCACGGTGAGAAACATCCCAATGGGAGAGCCGAAGGCAAAGAAGATGGTGGGCTTGTAGTTCAGCTGGGGGTAGTTTGCTGAGACCTGGGAGAGGAGGATGTTCAGATTCGTTCATGTGAGAGTCTCTGTGCTGGTGTTATGAGGGCTTTGTGGGTGCAGCCAGAACTCAGCTATTACCTGTCCCAAGCCAACGTCCCGGTACTGGCAGCTCCTGACATCCTCTGAGCTGTCCCCGTGCAGGGACCGGGACCCTGGCTCAGCTCCACCTTCACTGTGCCCGGGAGCTGCTGAGTTCTGATCCTGCAGCAGCACAAAGGGGTCCTTGTATCAGAGAGATGGAATGGGATGGGATGTGATGGCATGAGCACAAGCCATGCAGAAAACAAACCTTCCTCTCTGTCTTGGAGCTGATGTAATGGAGTATTTTCATTCTTGGCCCTAAGGGAATTCCCATTTCTTTAAGGTTTTCCTCTGTGCACAAGAACTGGAAAATAGACAAGGCTGGTGTTAGTCCAGGAGCAGAGGTGTGGTGAGTTGTCTGTTCTGTAGGATTATGTTCCTCCTCAGAGATATTTAATGTATGGCTCAGTACCAGAAGATATGTAGCGATGGGATGATGGGGGAGAAAAGCAAAGAGCCACAACAGCCAGTAAAGCAGGGGAACTTCTCACCAGTGCTTGCCTGTCCATTTTCTCCTTTTCAAAAGCCTCACAATACTCAGACATCTCCAGCTTCTTCAGGATTTCTTTTACTTCCTCAATACCCCCCATACTTGAAGTTGTCCTGGACCCCTGTGAACAGACCCAGAAGGGATCATGCTTTCTGCACCAGTCTGCTCCTCTGCATGTTGTGTTCTCTCCCCCACACCTGTGCAGCTGCTGGAGGGACGGGTCTGTGGCCTCCCATACCTGTGCACAGTGCTCGTCCTCCTCGGGATCAGCCTTCTGGTTCGTCAGGAGATCAAACAGAATGAGCGACCCTAGACACCAGGCATGGGCAGAGCATCAGCATCTGCAGGGGAAAGCCCAAGCCACCTTCTTTTTGGGATGGAAGAGCTGCACCCTGGACTTTTTTACAGGAAGATAGTGACAGGACAAGGGACAATGGCTTTAAACTGACGGAGGACAGGCTAGATGAGATGTCAGGAAGAAATTATTTACTCAGCACTGGCACAGGTTGCCCAGAGAAGCTGTGGCTGCTGCACTCCTGGAAGCTGGGACAGGGCTTGGAGCAACCTGGTCTAGTGGAAGGTCCCCACTAACCCGAAGTGCTTTGTGGCTGCCATCCCTGCTCCCTTGGCACGCCCACGGGGAGCCCTCACCCAGGCTGTGCCCCGCGATGGACACCCCGCCCCTGAACTGTGGGTTCCTCTGCAGGAAGAGCTGGTGCAGGCGGTTCATCTCCGAGGCCACCGTGTCCACGATGGTCTGGCAATAGGTGGAGCTGTTGTAGAAGAACACGTCCAGGATGGTGTCGTTGATGAAGTGACGCAGGCGGTTGATGCTGGGCAGCGTGATCCGCTCCAGGTCACTGCGGGAAAGGGCAGAGGGCTGCAGCTGGGGAAGCCACGCAACCCCACCATGCTTCCAAAATAAAGTGTAAGTTCAGAGGAGGAGTGACACAGTCTCCAGGAATGTATGCTGTAATCCAGACCCTCAGTTTATGCCCAGACTGAAGGCAAAGCACAGCCCGTGCTCTTACATTCCAAGAACAAAGAGCCTGCCCTTTCTTCCCCAGGAGCCTGCCCTTGCTGGGGCACTGCGGAGCAGTGCTGCAGTGCAGGAACCGGGTGCTCAGCTCTCAGAGGCCTTAGCAAGATGTGGATGTCCACTGTCCCTCCTGAGATGAGCAGGGAAAGCCTCTGTTCTCAGGATGCTGATGGGAGCAGGCACCTGCCATGTGCTGCAGAATGGCATGGGGAGGTGCTCTGGGGGTCCCTGTCTGTCCTGCTCACCTCTGCCCTAAAACTTCAGAGCTTTCCCTTTGCTTTCCCAACAGAAGAAGGGGAGTTTCCAGGGCAGGAGCTGCCTGTGCACCTTGTTACCCCCACACCCCGGGTCTGGGGGCAGCGGCTGTGGGACACTTACACGTCCACCCCAGTGGAGTGCAGGGAGCTGTGCCAGTTCACAGGCAGGAACTCCACCCGGCCAACCTGCTGCTGCTCCTGGGCCTTCCTGAAGTGTGCCTGCAGCATGCTGAGGGAGACGTTCCTGAAATCATTCACTGCAAAACAGAAGAACTCTTACGGAGATCCACCAGGCTCTGGGGCCAGCCCGTGGCACCAACAGCACTTAATACGATGAAAGATCATTACAGGGAAATCCCAGAGGGGTCTTTAATCTGCTGCTGCTCCCCTAAGTGTCAGATCAAGGGAGGCTCCATGTCCTGCCATGTGTTTACTGGATTTCCCTGCCCCATCTATACTTCCTTCACAGGGGCAGGGCTTTAGTCTGGCAGTCAGGATAAGGCACTTCTAGAAATTTATAAAAAATAACTCTGTTGTGAAGCAAAGCTGATGAACAGCTGCTGCCTAACTCTTTTCAGAAGGTGGGATCTGGGGGGTCAGCGAGCATTCTGCTCACACTGCCCACAGTCAGCAGGTTTGGCCCTACAGCCTGGCAGTGTGTAGGGATGGCTTGAGGCACCATAACAGCATTTCCCCTTCCCAGCTGAGGTTCTCCTGGGTTCCCCCAGCCCTGCACCTACCGCACTGCACGATGCTGCGGAAGCGGATGTCGCAGGCGGGGCCGATGCCATGCACCACAAACACCAGGTGGTCGATCTGCAGAGGCTCTCCTGAGGAGGGGAGGGGATGCTCAGGGCACAGGTGCTGAGGAGACAGTGCCCAGCAGGGAACAGGGCTGCTGGAGACACCACTGTGCAGGACTGGAGCCTCCCACCCTCACTCAGCCCATGAAAACCCTTGTTCGTGGCTGGATTTACACCTCAAGGGTGCTGGGATTTCTCACAATTCTCTTAGTCCTCAATTCAGCCACCTGCCCTGGGATGCATCTGGACCAACAGGACAGCAAAGGAAGGGGCAGTGGCTCATCCCCATTGCAGTTCACCCCTGCACAGCCGTGGGGATTGTTCAGCACAGGGAATTGCAGGATCAGGAGATCTCAGTGCAGCCGCCCCATGCCCAGCCCATTCTATGAGCCCCATGGAGCTGCATGTCCCAGGAAGGCCCCAGGTGGAGTCAGGGCTTGCTCTCTACTTCCCACACATCTTAGTTTGCATACGTGCCTTCCTGAGGGCAGGCACACATGGAAAATGGAGTAACTGCCCGACATCCTCATGGGGACAAGGCCTGAGCTCAGGGCAGTTGGGAGGGGACAGAGCTGGCACTTGGCTGCAGAGATGGGGACAGCATGTGCCTCAGAGAGTCACCAGCATGGAGGTAAGTGATAAACCACTGTGTCCCTAGCAGGGAAAGAAACTCTCCTCCAGTACAAATACAGACATTGAGACCTCAGGGGTAATCTCAGGCACTGCAGAGCTCCCAGCAGCTCTGTCTCTGGACAGGAGCTGGAAGCTCCCTCTGGATCTGCAGCTCGCTGGGGCTGGGGAGGTTTCTGAAACCATTTGGATCCTTTTGGCACAAAATGTTTTGACGTGCACTTCACTTAAAGGATCATGGGAGCTTCTGCCAGGTTTTTTGAGTGATCAAAACTCCAAGGGAGTTTTGGATGGGTGGTGGGGAGAAGCAAGCTCACCGTTGGGGATCTCAACAGCGATGTTCTCCACTCCTCTCTTCACAGTCCGGGGCCGACCTTGTTCTGTGGGAGTGGAGACCCAGTCGTCGGAGCTGGCAGCGGGGTGGTAGTGAACCATCAGCTTGGGAACAAGAAGAGCCTGTCAGTGACCCAAGAGCAGACACAGCCACAGCAGCTGCTGGGTGACACGGGGTGGTACCAGACTGTGCTGGGCCGAGCCCTTTGCCCAAAGAGGTGTTGAAAAGAAATGTGAAGCTGTTGGCAGACTCGGCCGCCCTTGCCCTCTCCTCTGGTACAGGCAGGTGAGTGGAACGCACTGGGACAAACCCATTTGGAGGGAATAGCACAAAAGACCCAAGAGGATGTTCTCACTGGTCACCACAGAGATCACCAGGCCCTGCTCACCTTTGGGTTGTGCAGGATAATGACTTCTCTGTTGGGGGACTCCAGTTTCTTCTTCCACTCACCCAGGGTCACAGCAATCATGTAAGCTTCCTATAGAAGAGAACACCCACTGTGAGTCAGCTGGAAGTATGCCCATCAATGTTCAACCTCTTGGGACATTCCCCACCCAGTTTTCAGAATCTCTAATCAACACTTTGCAAAAGAAGCAGAGAAATCAGCTGGAGGAGCAGCAGGGTCATCCCAGGATCACCTGCTGAGAGTGTTTAAGAACTCCCTGCTTTGACAGCAGCAGCACCAGACTTCCCCATCAACTTAGAACGATTTTGTTACGTCAGAATAGAGGTTATAGCAAAGGCGGGTATTTTTTCATGTCTGTCTACATATCTCAGCCCAAAGGAAAGCCTGGCACTTCAAGGTGTCGTGGAAGGAGGCACCGAGGCCCGACGAGGGCAGGGGAAGGGGAGGCCACAGCAGTGCTCACAGTTAGATCAATCAGCTGCAGGAATGCTGTGCCAAAGCCTCTTTGGAGTTCATGTCCTCAGGCCTGACTGTGGTGCCAGTGGCCTTGCATGGGGTTTGGGACATCAGAGACAGCGTGTGACAAGGAGAGGCTGAGATGGGAACCAAAGGGGAAGGTGTGTTTACCTCCAGTTCCTCACTGAAGGACTCCGAGTAGGGAATAAACTTATTGTCCTTGTCCCCCTTGTAAAACCAGGTGCAGCGACGCACTTCAGCCACCTCCTCCTCCCAGTACACGGCCACGCGCTGCCGCGTCCGCAGGTGCACGTCGTACCTGCCCCCCGACGTCGGGACCACCACGCCATCCTGGTCCTTCCCTGCGGGAACCGAGGCCTGGAGTTAATCATGAGAGGCCTGGAATAGCAAGTTCCCAGAGGCATAAGGCTGGAGCATCCCCTTGGGCAGCACACAGAGCAGGTCAGAGCCACGGCAGCAGATGCCAACATCCTCTGGACCCAAGTTCAGAGAACAATGTTGGGGCATCTGGGTGAGACTTCCCCCAGAGGCAGAAGGTGAGATGAAAATATTGCACTACACTGTCCTTCTCTCTAGCTCAGGCACTTGCTTGCATGGCCTCTCCCTGCCTCACCTGGAGGGTAAAAGTGGACCTGTGGCCCTGGGAAGTGCATTGTGTAAGTGCAAGTGGGGGTGCATCAGGGTCTCCTGTCTCTAAGCTGTTCCTCTCCGAACAGAGAACTCTCTACAGACCCCAACACAGACCTCAAACTCTGTGAATTTTGCTGCCTTTTGGGTCTGCCTGTGGGCTGGGCTGGTGGCACAGCACCCCGTGCCAGGCTGGGCCAGGCAGCAGCACTGGGGATGGGCAGCACAGCCTCTAATCCGAAACTTCCTGGGCGAGGGAGGACAGGAGCCAGCCCTTGGGCAATCAGAGCACTGCCTGTAGCAGCAAGTGGCACAGATGGTGACATTTGGCACAAGGGCCTCAGAGCTGACCTCCAATCCTTGCTCCCAGAGCAGGCACAGCTCCATGCTGTGGGGAATTCCCCCAGCTGAATTCCTGCCATCCTGCTAGCATTCTCCCAGCCTCACCAGAGGATGCTCTGCAGTATGATTATATATAATTTAGAGCAGTTATCGGTTGAATGGGGTCAGACCATTTGATGCATCCAAACAGCTCAGTTACTGGGAACAGGCACAGGGCCAAAAAAGTACCAGTTTAAAATTCCTTGAGGGAAAATCTAGCATCCCAGGTGAAAGCCATGGATGTGTCCAGGGAATTCTTTTCCCCTGGTACCCAAGCACACACCTGATGCTCCCCGCCAGCCTCACCAGACCCACTCCTTACGGCGATGCAAGAGCGGGGACGTGGGATGCAGAACCGAAGGGCGGCTGGCGGACCGCGGTGGCGGGAGCTGGAGCCGGTGGTGCCGCGGGGCCCCCGCCCGTGTCAGCCGCGCTCCGCCCGCGCCGCCCGGCCCGCGCTGCCCTACCTGCGCC
>VWYI01027296.1:0-32016 GCA_013399455.1 Anthoscopus minutus | reverse complement strand
AAATAATATAAAATTTTTGCCATAGAGCCATTTTTATTAATTCTGAGTATTCTTTCATATACTTATTTAGTGAAAGTTCTCAAACTATTAGATGACTTAAGCAGAGGATTTGAGAAATACAGGTGAAATTGTGCCAATTTGGAAATGATTTAATGTTGGACAAAATTTTAAAAAATTATTTGGATCTATGTTGTAAATGTAGATTAAAACCAGACACATTTGATTAAGACCAGAAACATTTGTTTCTGTTGTTCCCCTGCAAACTAAACCACAACAATTTGATGAACACTGCCTTGATTTTACCTTGTTAGACATCCATGAGGTTTCTGTGTCTGTACCCATGCTTTCTTAGTCCCATCAATGGAAAGGAAAATGCTCCTCAATATTAAACACTTGTAGAATAATCACAGTCATAATGCTGTTTTATGATCATTCATTACAGCAGACCAGCTTTGGCTTTTGAAATAATCCTTCAGCTACTCAAAAGGACTAAATATTTTGATCTTATTCTGTTAACAAGTATGACCTTACTGCTTCACCTATATTGTCCTAGTTCTGTGGTAATTATTTTTAAATCTAAGGTGCATGGTGGGAATTATGCATTGCTCTTTTCTTGCATACAAAGACATGCTGCATGATGAAGTAGATGGAATGTTGAGTGCTGTATTCTTGATGAAATAATGATTGTGACTAATACTCAGTTGTAGAAACTACTGATGTTGAATGGAGTAAAAGGTACCCACAATTTTAAAAAAATAACATTTCCCAAATTATTTTTCACTTCCAGGCTTTTTGGAGAAACCAAACAATTCACAGGCAAGTATTTGATCATGTCAGATCTTGTAAGACTACTTGTTCTACTCATTAAATAGTTTGTAGTTACATTGAATTTGGTGTTTTATCTTTGAATTGTCTTTCATAGCTGAAGACTCCAATATCTGTTTTGGAAGTGAACAAAACTTCTCCTAAAAACAGGCAACAGAAATCAGGTAGTATTTGCCTTAAGTGGTTCTGGGTTTAGCTTCATAATCCTTTAGGAGTATTTAATAAGGCATCTGCTTTGTTTTGCAGATCTATTGCGGGAATTTGATTTAGAAGATGTTGAGGATATTGAAGGTATTAGTGACCATCTCTTTGTCATGTTCTTTCATGGACAGATACATTGTAATTGAAAATCTTTTCCTAATTTAAAGTAAGGGTTCTAACCAGGTGTTCTAGAAGCAGGAGGACTACTGAAATATGCACCTGTACATGTTTGTTCCCTCCTGTTGTCTACCTTTCCATGATGTTGGCTTCCTCCAGCATTCATATCATCTCCCCTTTTCAGGCAGTCTTCAAGATGGAAAAGCATTGTTGCCTTGTGTCTTTCCTGCCTTTTCTCTTATTCTTTGCCAGTTACACAGAAATTCCGAGATTGATTAAGCACTGTGTCAAATGGATCTTATGGGCTCCAAAGATCCTAAAATCTCACTTAAAGACTGAGACTTCAAACTCAGCATAGCTGCTGTTGAAAACTCTGATGGTCAAGACTAAATAGGAGTTTGGGTTGCTTTTGATTACAGCGGGCTTCATAGTGATAACATAGGACACACTTTGCAGTAATTTCGGTGGTGCTGCCTACAAATGTTCCTCAACCACCAGCACATCTGTCTGTTTTTACTGCTCGCTGGAGCCTTCATCTGCACTAGCAAACAGCTTGGTATATAAGCAGGAATAAAGCTTCTCTTGTTGAAAAACAAGGAAAAGGGAAAAATGTCAGTTTTCCTTGTAGAACATTATCCTAAGATAATCCTGAATTATTGCTGTTACTGTTGTCTTTCGTACTTATCAGACTACTTGAAATGTGTCAGAGTTATCAAGAGATCATCATAACAACCCTGTGAAATAAGTAATGTCAATCCACTAATGACTGTTGTGTGTTGGGAAATGCCTTGTGCTGAAATACCCAACCATCAAGTCTACAAAAAAATCTCAGAAACTGTACCCAGTAGTGAGGTGGGAGGAAAAGGTTGTTACTTCACACTGTGTAACTTGGGGTCTGAATTGACCTCTGGAGACCTTTTTGACTTACTGAGGAGCTCAGACTCCAGACGTGACGTTGTAACTTAGCTTGTATCAGATGTTAAGAACCCTTCAAGGAATGAAGGCTTGCAGAACTACTCACCTGAAGCTGAAAATGCCAGGAAGTGAGGTTGTGCCCTTTTGTATTTTTATGATGATACCTACCTATTTTTCTCAGTCTTGCTCACTTTTCTTGTAGGAAGGATATTGTGTCCCTCTTTAGCAGTGAAACTTTATGTATAGAAAGGCTATTGTGTAGAATCCATGGCATTATGGAGCAAGACAGAAGGTGCAGAGTGCTAAGAGTGAAAAGCCTCCATCTCTTGTTTTTAGATTCCTCACTTGAGTTGCTAAGACTTGTTTCTTTCTGAAAACTTGACACTTGAAAGTGTACAGTGGGCCTTCCACACTAACAGTGACAGTGAGGTGCTGCTTCTAGATGGTATCTTGGATTATCTGGAGTCTAATTCTCTGGTGTAACAGATATGCAAGATAGGCTGCCAGACTGAGTGAATGCATCTGAGAAGTTTGTGACCTGCCCATATTATATAGAAATACTGAGAGAGGGAAGAGTGGAATCCGGTTTTCAACAGTATGAGCAAAGTGTTCAGATCATAGATTGTGTCTGAGTATTACACAAGTCTGTCTTTCAGTTCCCATCTGTGTCTTCTGCAACAGATAAGGTAGCAGTTTGAAATACTCCATCCAGATCCATGTCTAGAGACAGATTTGTTTCATGCATAGAGTAAAGCTGGGGCCTTAAAATATTTCAAAGCTGTGATTTGTCATGATGTTTTGTTTACTGCACATAGGGGAATTACAGTTGCTGGAGTCATTTAACTAGTTACTTGATGGCACACAGCATTTCAAAGAGAAAGACTGACATAACACACCGTTAAGAAACAGGACTGGTTGATTTGTGACCACTTAGAGCAATTTTCAGCAAATTTCCTTTAAATGCCCTGTAAGAAAGCAATGTACGCAGATGCATCTTTAATCTATTTTATGGTAATTGTTAATCTCTTAAGAGCTCACAAATTAGAGGGGATGCGTGGTTTTGTGTTAAGATTTTTCTCACAAATATGATTCAAGATGCACTCTAAATAAGTAATATTAGGTCATGCTGGTTATCAAAATAGAGTTTTCTTGCTGTAGGTGAGTTCTCAGGATCTACTTTTCATATGTCATCAGCAGCTGAAAAAGAAGATCAGGATGCCGTTGAAAACTATGGAGAGTGGGTACGTAACACCAAAGATTTTGAATTAAGAGTCTGAATCAGTAAATTGCATTATACACTGTAAAACAAAGAATTATATATTATACACATGTAAAGTAAAGGAAACTTACCAGTTAATCAGTAATTCTGGATAACCCTGTGGATAAAGGTTGTGTGACAGCCTGAAGTAAAATGGGATGCAGTCTTCTTATGGTGGGGAAGAATACTTAGCATTATATTGGATGCTTTCTGTTACACTATTTTGTTTCCATCTGGTTTGCTTAGACTTTGTTCAGTGTTCTTTTGCACGGTGCTGAGTAACAGTGCAGTCAAATTCTTTTTTTCCCTATGCAAAACACACATTCAAGTGAAGAAGGAAATTTGTATATAGTATGCTGATCTATTTGATTAAGCATGCCTGGTCTTCCACTTTGTAAGAAGAGAAGAAACAAAAAAAAAGTTGAATTTGTGACCTTCTCAATCTTTTCCCTGCCTCTGCAAAATATGTGCTTGTTTGGCCATGTTAGGAAGCGTTTGAAAAGGTTTTCTTCAGAGGGCGTTTTAGACAGGACTAAGGCAGGCATCCTATTTGTGTTGGGCCTACAACAGGAGAGGGAGAGGGCTGGATAGAGGGGTCTGAAGTCCTCTGTAGCACCTCAAGGGACAGTGGAGCAAATTACTTCTACCCCACACTGAGGTATGATGAAAGAGGAACATGCTTAATATTAACAGGCAGAGCATGGAACTTAGGCCCTCTGGAACGTGGTAGTGGTTGAGCTGTGGACTTGAGTAATGGAGAGACTGAGACAGATGGTAGCTGGCTGAAAGCAGGAATTTTTGCAGAAAGAGAAGGGCTTGGCTAAGAAGAAGAGAGAGAGGGGTTGGATGGTCTTAGCCCATTGGGATTAAGGCTGCTGGCCTGTATGGAAGGCACTAGGAAGCTTATGGGGAAGGAGCATGTGGGGAGAAATGAGACACATGATGGAAGCAGTTAGAGCTGTTGAGAAGCAGACTGGGGGATCAGGGACATGAGGAGACTGGGGTGGGTTGAATGAGGCATGGTGCGGTTTTCACATAAGTTTGGGTTCCTGACTTTTGGGATGAGGGAAGGAGTGGACAGGTTTCTCTAATAAATGCTTTTATTTGGAGTTTGGAATGAAATTTAATATTTCTGCACCTTGGGTGAAGAAAGAGGTCCAATTCTTCATGTGGTGCACAATTAAAAGGTTGTCATGTTCATTAAGACTGTATTAGCTTAGCTGGCAGGGGATTATAAAATGCCAGACAGTAAAATAATGGAGGAAGGAAGATGAGGAAACATAGGCAGTTCCAAAGAAAAATGGTATTAAAGCAATAAAACATGAAAAAATAAATTGCTTTCTAACAAAGGCCACTGGTTACAGAAAGCAGGCAGGCCTAAAGGTAGAAGTAAAACTCATCTAGACAGCTCCAATCATAGAAAAGCTATTTTCTCTAGTAAGTCATAGTAGCTACTAAGTCCTTTATTTTTAAGAAAATGGTAAGTGAACCTTTAATTTAGTATCCTTTGATTTGTAGTGTAAAAATTGCTTTCAAAATATCTTTATGCTGGTATTGCTGTTACATGATAGGATAAATTTGCAATGGAAATTACCTAGATTAATTGTAACTTCCTTTTTCTTGGTAATCTTTTTGTCTGTACCTGTTTACTTAAGGATAAACATATTTTAGAATCTACCAACTTGATAGAAAAAACAGCACATGAAAATCAGACTGACAAAGCAGAAGTTTCACGTCAGGAAGCCCTAACAAAAAATGAGGAATTGCACAGCGCTGACAAGGAGTTAAATCTAAAACCTTGGGAAGAAAGATATGAAAGAATGTGGGTTGAAAATGAGAAAAGACAACTGAAAACAAATTTTAAAAACATTACAGCAGAGCTGAAGCAATTGTTTGGTGAAAATGAAGCTGGGAAAACTGCTTCCCTTGTGGAAGAAATACCAGAAGATGGCTTTGGTGAAGAATTGAAGAGTTCTGACATTGTTTCATCTCCTGTGACAGAATCAAGTAGCAAGTTAGAAAGCCAAGGTGATTTTGGAGACATGAAACTTAGGCTAGGTGGAAAAGTACCCAAAATGGAAATTGTATTTCCAGGCCTTGCTGTTCTTCCTGATCAAAATAGCTTAAAAACAAATGTAGAAGATACCTGGAATACAGATGAAGAAGCTGGCATTAACAGTGTAGATAACAGAAAGGTGTCTCTAGCAAAAGGAGAGAAAAAGAAAATGCCTCCTATGGAAGCAGAAGAGAATGATAATGGAAATAGTAAAAATGCAGAGGAAGGTCCTGCCTACTCCCTGAGACATAGCTTAAAATCAAGTATTTTGGGTGATATTTCTAATAGTCTTCCTAAAATGAGACCTGTTTGTACAAGTGATGAAAATCTACATTCAGAATTGAAACTTAAATACTCTGGATTTAATGATGATGTTCCCAGGGAGTGCCTTATCAACAGTACTGTAGGAGAAACAGAAGCTGAAAGTATTTTCTCTAGTGCTCAGGAATCGTGTGTCATGCTGGAAAGGAGTCTTGATGAAGAGCTAAAACGAGATATGGAAAGATTTAAGAGTAAGGTAGGAATGCTGCAAACAGTGTTCCTGGCTTTGGAGAGAGAGAAGGTACATCTGCAAAAAGAGGTAGTTAACCTGCTACTCCTTATTCTTTAGTCGTTCTCCATATCAGTGGTCCTGTTCAGCTATTCATCATTAAATGAAGATGCTGTGTGGAAATTCGTTGTTTGAATGAAAATACAATACTTATGAATAAAGAGAGCAGTGGAGAGTTGCCTTTTCCCCCTTTTTCAGAGAATACAGAATGCACTATTGTTCCAGTTTAACAGTATGTGGCACTCAGTTCCAGTGTAAGAAGTTATTACTTCATTGACATAAAAAGAAGTGCACACAATTAAATCAGTTTTGATTCTGAAACAGAGAATGAAAATAGCTTCTGAACAGGGTCTTGACTGAACTTTTCATTTGTTGTGATTTCTGCATGTTATGTCTTCATTGCTCGCTCTTCACTTAAATTCCTGTTTGCTGTGAGTGGAGTTGTTTCTACTTACAGGTTTGGAATCTCCTTCCCTACTACTGTGCCTACCCTCCACGGAGGAAGCAGTAACCAAGCACACTTCCACTTGAATTTTTTATTTGTTTTTATAACTAACATTGTGCAGTCTTTCTAACTCTTTAATCCATCAGTAATGCTTTTAGATTTTTGTTGTCCATGTTTTAAGGTGCACTGTTGTTTTTGTTCTAAGGACTATGTTTCTGTTACATCATAGAATCTTGAGTGAATTTGAAGTACTTTCAATGACAATACACTTTATAATGTAATTTTTNCCTTACTTGCAGGTGCCCTTCCAACAGTGGGAGCAGAGGAAGAGGAAGAAGAAACTGAATCTCCCTGGGATTCTGAGGTACTTTTTGTGAAGGACACGAGGGTTTCCACTGGAGGAAGTAGAAATAAGAGCCAGAATCACTTGAGAGCTTCTTTTTGATTTGGACACTACTGTTGATCAGGCTTATTTCCTCTTTTCTTCATTTTCCAATATATTTGTAACTAGAGGCCCTTGAAATACTACTGCTGTAGACCAGCTGCTTGGTTAGGATTGGGTTGAGGTTAGGTTGAGCTAATGGCTTGGGTCTCAGCCACTGGCCTTTGAGTGTGGTTTCTAGTATAGTATTAAAACAGTGGAGTTCTTTGCTGCTTAAGATATTCTGAACTTTTCACAGAGGATGGCAGGATTATTGCTTTTTCACCATACAGCCCTAGTCTGCTGACCCAGTTAGCTGCTGCCCTTGGGGTCTACAGCCTAGGTGGCTAGCTGCTTCTCAGCAGATCCTCTCTACCTTTTCTAGGTGTACTCTGGCCCTCTTTAAAGACATGTTCAACAGAGACACTGCACATGCTGGCCTTGTTTGTCTTTTTCATTCTTTCTGTCTGTGGCAGTGGCAAGAGCTAAGTCCCTCTGGTTCTTGTAAGAAAAGGAGAACTCTTCCCATCCCCTTCTTAAAAATACAAGGCTAAAATGTTAGTTTTAAGGTAGTTGTAAGCTCTGCCTTGCTAATCCTTGTGCAACCTAAGTGGCTTTTGCAATTCTTAGCAGCACTGTGTTCATTCACCACTGCAGGATGTATGCCTAAAGAATGTCAGTACCAACTTTAATTTGAGATAAGAAAAAATGTTGGACCACTGCAGACATGCAGCTCTTGGTTTGCAGCCTTTATCTTGAGTTATCATGTTCATTCTTCTTTGGTTGTCCAGTTTGTCAAGGTTTGTCAGCACGGCAGAATAGTGATGTGAAGTTTTTGCCTAAGATCTGAAAACAAACACAAATGCTGTGATTTTCCAGTACACTGTATTTTGATGGATTCTTGCCAAGGGCCTTAAAAAATGTTTTTGTATCTAGAATATACTAGATACCATGCTGTAGGAATTGTTTTTTGTATAGAAATGAGTTGAAAATGCATTTGTACTAATTCTTATTCATGTGTTTTAGGTTACACAGGCAGATTCTGAAATGCCAAGAAAAATATGTGGTATGCTGCTCCCAGCTGCAGAAACATATGGAGCAGGCTCCCAGATTGTGTCAGGGGAAAGTGATAATGGTAACTTCCTTGCAGGCTAGTGTTTGTCTGTAAGCATTTATAGGCTAAAGTAAACTTTTGTAAGTGTCTGTCTTAGAAATGCTGTCATGGTGTGAATGCAGACCATACCAATGAAATGCTTACTGTTTGTTAATTAACGCCAGTAATGACAGCACTTGTCGTTTTTTTTTTTCATTACCTGTTTGTAAAGGAACTTCTCTGTATTTTTTGTGGTCTGCAGATGAGTATCTAGTTTTTTTTGATTCAGGTTCTTGTTTCATGGCAATGACAGTGTATGTCTACTAGGACTGACCTTTCTGAACATGATGATAATGCAGCAGAAGACATCTATGATCTGGCTTAGCATTTTAGTCCTCCCTAGCTTAACCTTTGATAGCATTTGATAGCTTTATGCTCTGCTTTGCCTAGGAGCTAAAATAGGACTCCAAGTACAGGGGTTTTTGCTGAGGTTTTCTGCTAGTAGTTTGTGACACTNTTTTTTTTCATTTTACACTTTTTCAGAGGTAAACTCTGAATTATTCAATCTCAGATACTGTGTTTCTCTTTTATGGATATACTGATTCACACTTGAAGCTTAACTTTCTTTTTGTAGGTTGAGAAGGAAAAAAGTAAAGAAAGATATTTCAATATGCAGACAGCAGCAAAAGAGGAGAATGTGGATAAATTGAATACACCACCAGGCAACATTACTAATCAGCAAGTGAAAGAAAAGCTTACACTAAGAAAGAATGACTGTTTGAAAATGGAGGATGAAAACACTACAGATGAAAAAGTCAACAAGAATTTTTCACCTGAGGAGAGGTCAGAAATTATTAAAATGCCAATGAAAGTATAAACTAAAGACATGATCTCTAATTCTTATTTGTAGGATTATTTAAGTATCTTTTAGGTTTTCTAATGTTGTACTATTTGAAGCAGTTTCTTTAATACAGAAAACAATACTGAGTTGTCCACTGCTTCGCAAACATTTAAGAAAAACACATTTCTTTTAGGAAGAGGGAAAAAATATTACCAAATGAATCTCCAAAGTTTGAAGGAGGCATTGATATTTTTATGAAATCCTAAAAAGTGTTTCTCTGTCTGTCCTTTAAAGGAATCTCTGCTCTTAATACTTCCTCTAATGTGGATATGAGATACTGCCTGAATCTAGTTCAGGTTCCCTTCATTCCTAGGGCAAGATTTTTAAAAATACTTTTAAATAACAATCCTTTAAGTTAAGTCTGCATTCTATCAAAGATATTTTTCATCTCAGTTATTTCTGGACATCATCTTTAGCATGTCTGTTTCAAATAAATATTTTCTGTAAAGTTAGTCGATTGGTAATTTTTTTTTCTTTCTGTTTAATGTAGTGAATTTGCCCTGAATCATGACTTTGCAAAAAAAAATAAAGGGCAGACTTCAAAGCAGAAGGCTAATCAGCAGATGAGCTCTCCCAGTGGGAATAATTTTCAAGTACCAGATGATAGCACTTTAAGTGAAACATCTCAAGAGGAAGGAAGGTACTGAATATAAGGAATGTTATAACTTACTTAATGATAAAAATGGACCTAAAGGTAAGTTTTTCATAAACCTGATGTGCACAGTGGTTTTTGTTCCTTAATGGGACAGTATGACATGATGCCTTTTGTGGTCCAAAACATATCTTCTTTGCTTAATGTGCTTTGAACATCTTAGCCAAGTTTATTACAAAGAAAATGTTCACAAGTGCTGAAAAATTACCTTAAGGTCACTGTATATGTAAACATATATTTTATATTTTTAAAAAGGGAGAGGAGACACTTAGACAAGAACAAAGTTGCTATTTTATCACATGCATCTTAGGGTTTGAGATTTTTTTATTTTGTTTTTTTTTTTCTTCAGCTGTATGTCCTCTTGACTTCTTGCCTACCTCAAACTTAACTGTAGGGGGAAAAATGAAAAACAGAAATTGTTAACAAGGTACAAGCACTGTTCAGCAATAGCTAAACATAATTTACCAACAGTCCTGGCTCACTAGTGAAGTTCCAGAGGAGTGGAAGAAGCTGGCCAATGTGACACCCACTCACATAAAGGGTGGGAAGGAGGATCCTGGTAATTATAGATCGATCAGCCTGACCTCAGTACCTGGCAAGATAATGGAGCAGTTTATACTGAGTGACATCATAAAGCATATACAGGATGGCCAGGGTATCAGACCTAGCCAGCATGGGTTTAGAAAGGGTAGGTTGTGTTTGACCAACCTGATCTCCTTTCATGACCAGGTGACCTGCCTGGTGGATGCAGGAAAGGCTGTGGATGTTGTCTATTTGGACTTCAGCAGGGGCTTTGACACTGTCCCCCACAGCACACTCCTGGAAAAGCTGGCAGCCCAGGCTGGGACAGGAGCACTCTGTGCTGGGTTAGGAACTGGCTGGAGGCTGGGCCCAGAGAATGGTGGTGAATGGTGCTGCATCCAGCTGGTGGCCAGGCACCAGTGGTGTCCCTCAGGGGTCTGTGCTGGGGTCTGTTCTGTTCAATATCTTCATTGATGACATGGATGAGGTTATTGAGTCTTTCATTGGTAAATTTGTGAATGACACTAAGCTGGGAGTGTGTGTCAATCTGTTGGAAGGTAGGATGGCTCTGCAGAGAGACCTGGAATGGTTGGATGGATGGGCAGAGTCTAACAAGATGAAGTTTAATAAGTCCAAGTGCCGAGTTCTGCATTTTGGCCCCAATAACCCCCTGCAATGTTACAGGCTGGGGACGGTGTGGCTGGACAGTGCCCAGGCAGAAAGGGACCTGGGGGTGCTGGTGACAGCAGAGAACATGAGCCAGCACAGTGCCCTGGTGGCCAAGAAGACCAAAGGCATCCTGGCCTGGATCAGGAACAGAGTGGCCAGCAGGAGCAGGGAGGTCATTTTGCCCCTGCACTCAGCACTGCTGAGGCCACACCTCGAGTGCTGTGCCCAGCTCTGGCCCCTCAGTTTGGGAAGGACCTTGAGACGCTTGAGCGCGTCCAGAGGAGGCAACGAGGCTGGAGAGGGGCTAAGAACACAAACCCTGTGAGGAACAACTGAGGGAGCTGGGGTTCAGCCTGGAGAAAAGGAGACTCAGAGGTGACCTCATCACTCTCTACAACTCCCTGAAAGGAGGTTGTAGGCAGCTGGGGGTTGGTCTCTTTCTCCAGGCAGCAGCTGACAGAACCAGAGGTCACAGTCTTAAGCTGTGCCAAGAGAGATTTAGGTTGGACATTAGGAAAATGTTGTTCACGGAAAGAGTGATCAAATCCTGGGATGGCCTGCCTGGAGAGGTGGTGGAGTCGCCATCCCTGGATGTGTTTAAAAAAAGACTGGATGTGGTGCCATGGTTTAGTTGAGGTGTTAGGGCATGGATTGAAGTCAATGATCTTGAAGGTCTCTTCCAACCTAGTGATTCTGTGAATTCTGTAAAACGCTGGTATGTTGTCAGAAGTCTAACACACAGCATTGTTTGGACTGTTCTGAAGAAAATTAGCTTCATTCCAGTCAGCCTAAGTACAGTAGAGAATCTAAAACTATGGTTCTTTGACCTCTAAGGGAAAGAGTCTAAATACTGAAGAGAATACTCTAGAATTAAACAGGGAGTGCACGTAAGTATCTGTGTATCTCCATGTCTGTAGCTGTATGATTCCTATCGCTTTGAGTGAACAGTTATTTCAACTATTTGCTTAATATCTAATGAAAAAAACAATCTTCCAATAATGATGATAATTTTTTTCCATTATTCACCTACATCTAAAAAAATTCTTATATTAAATTTTACTTTAATTTCCTACTAAAATTAGCTTTTCAAAACAACTTTAGATATTGTTCTTAATGCAAGATAAACATTCCAGAACTGAAACACATTTCTTTTTTCCAGACCTGCAGCAAAAACAGCGAGTGGAAAGAACAAGGTACTGTAAAATTAGTTTCTTGATAAATAATTTTATCAACTTTTAATCACTCTGATGGGATCAATCAGATACAAACTGTGAATAAAAGAATGAGTCATTCATGCATCTTTTATATTGCAGAGTTGTATACAGAAAATACTATATTGTTTGTAGGTCAGCATACAGATGGATGTAACTGATGACCTTGATTTAACTCACTCATCTGAAACAACATCAGAGGATGCCAAATTGCCAACATCCACCTACAAAGAGGCTGTGTTGCTCTTAGAACAGCTTACTGTGGATCATACAGGTATGTTCTAAAGTCACTTTTTCCTCAGACGTTACAAGTTTTTCTTCTAAAACATAGTTTCTTTGTGTGCATTCCTAGGTATCTTGGTTTATTTATATTTAAGATAACACCTCCTGACCACCTCTTTCATCACTGACCTGTGTGTATACAGAGCAGCTGATTTTCCTATTTGTTTCCTTTTCCTTTGCCTGAGTGGTGATTTTGTCTTCTCTTAAATAAATTTTTCTTAGGTGCCACCAGCGTGGCTGAAAGGCTCAGATGTGCCCTGCAGTGAGGTCCATTGTCTCTGTCTGGCATGGGGCAACCCCTGGCATCTTCTCATAGAGAACTCCCACTTCAGTGTTTCCACTACCAAAACTTTATCACATACACCAAATGAAATAATTTACACATTAGAAAGTATTTATGCATATGTTCATCTTTATCTTTTCTATCTCAAAATAGGTTCTGCTATTTTACTGAAAATTCAAAACATACTTCTTGAATATGAACAAATAATAGAGCATGAAAAAAATCGGTATGCAGTGGTCTGGAGAGAAGTAAGAAAATTGGAAAGTGAAAAGGAGGAATCAAAATTAAGAGCAGAAGAGACTCAAGAATTGAAATCCCTACTGGCTCATCAAGAAGTGGAATGGAAAAGTGATATCCAAAGCCTTAAGTATGTAATCTTGTGTTCTGATGTGTTACCTTGTCAGTGTTAGTGTGCCAGAAGGTGCTGATGATACATGTGATGGATGAGAAGCTTGTAGGCTTCTGATTTTCTGTATTTTGAATCCCATGGGCATGTTATGCTATAAAGGAAGGATGTAATGTCAGGAAAAAACACCTGGATATTAGTGCCATCTAAAATTCTCTGGATGTTTTCACTTTTTTTTAATAGCAAGAGAGGAGAACAAGAGAGTTTGTATGGGAAAATGAGATTTACAAGAAAGATGATTTATATGAGATGTGTATGTTTTTGTCCTTGCAGTTTCTGTTGGAAGTTCAGGTAACTCCACATAGTGTGACTCAGAAGTATTTAGAGAAGCATGGAGTGCTTTTTTGCTTGCATGTTTGCTTATTTGGAAAGTCATATTCAGGGTTGCCACATTTTCTATAATCCTAAACTAGGCTTGGATGATGTGAGATTTTTAACCACTGTTTGCATCACTTCATCACTTCAGACAGGAGTAGCTGATAAGCACCATAGGAAATTCAGCAAGTAGAAATGCAGAGCCTTGCTCTTGGGAAGGAAGATCCTCTTGTGATGATATCCTGAGGATGGCCAGGCCAGAGAGCTTGCTGAGAGGACCTTGGTAGTCTTGCCAGAGCAACATAAACATGCATCAGTATGAGCTGGCAGCTGAGAAGGCCAATGGCAGCAGTCTGGGAGATGGAAGGGAGTGATTATTTGCCTCTACTCAGCACTTACTGAATGGCAGCTAGAGCATTGGGTCCAGTTTTTGGCCTTCTAGTACCAGAGGGATCTTTAACTGATATGTGTGAGTTCAGCAGAGAACTAGCAAGCTGGTCAGGGAGCAGGAGCACCAGCCCTGTGAGGAGAGGCTGAGGGAACTGAGCTTTGAGTTGTGCCTCCTGGTAAGGATTATGAGGAAGACAAAGCCAGTCCCAGCTTTACCTCAGCTGGACTCTAGCAGTTTGTCATGGTTTAAGCCCAGCTGGCAACTACACCTCATGCAGCTGCTCACTCACCTCCCCACCATCCAGTGGAATGGCAAGAAGAGAATCAGAATGGTGAAATTGAGAAAGCTCGTGGGTTGAGATAAAGACAGTGTAATGAGCAAATCAAAAGTCATGCACACAAGCAAAGCAAAACAAGAAATCCATTCACCACTACCCATGGGTAGGCAGGTGTTGATCCATCCCTAGGATAGAGGGCTCCATCACATGTAACAACTACTTGGGAAGACAAATGACATCACTCTGAATTCCTCCCCCTTCCTCCTCCTTCTGCCCACTATATATACTGAGCATGATGTCATATGGTTTGGAAAATCCCCTGCATCAGCTGGGTCATCTGTCCAGCTGTCTTCCCTCCCAGCTTGTGCAGCCACAGCCCCCTCGCTGGTAGGGCAGTAGGAGGAGCAGAAAATGCCTTGTTGCTGTGCAGATGTTGCTCAGCAATAACAAAACTGTAGTATCTATAGTATCAACTGTTTTCAGCACAAATTCAAAACACAGCCCCACGTGAAGAAAATTAACTTTACCCTAACCACTATTTTTCAAAATTCCAAAGTATCGAACAAGTGTAAATAATTATTTTCATTCTTAATAAATAATGCAAGCAGTTACATTGTTAGCCTTACACTTATAGAAGCTTTATTTTTTTGTGAAATTATTTTTAAAAGTGTGTGTAAAGTTTGTTTTCGTGCAGTATAAATCATTGAAATACAAGTCTTTCTGTCAGTCTTTCAAGTGATTTATTAGTGGCTGCTGCTACTTGCTTTTGCAGAATTTCTGAAGCAAATTTTCACTTGCCAGCTCTGTCCTTCTATTAATACTGTTTTTTTATTGTTGACTGTTGCATGGATATGAAAAAAAATACTCAAAATAATTGTGAGACGCAAAACTACTTTTTTGTTTGGGTACCCTGGGCACACTGTGGACGACTTCTTACCATGTTGGTGCTTACTGCTGTTTGCTTCAGTTAGTAAAGAAGTTGATAGTCCCTAAGGGTTTCTCTGTAGATTATCTTCAGAATCAAATTGCTGTTGTTTCTTCCAGATGTAGATACTTAGAGGTTTAAAACTGTTTTCAATCACATTAAACTTACCTCTGCATTTCTAAATACATTTTTGAAAATTGATCTCATTCCTGAGCAAATAGAAACTGTGTGCTTTTCCTATGGTCAGCTGTTGTTTAAGACTTACAAAAGGCTTGTTAAAAAATTGGTGGGTCTGTCAGAGAGGTAAGTGATGTGCTGCTTCATCAGCGTTACTTGCAGCCACTGAATCTATAATATGCAGGTAGTGGTCATCATATTAAGAAAATATACATTAATCGTAGTCAAAAGTTTGTTGCTTTGATTGCTAAGACAACAAACTCCTCTTGATCAAAGTGTCTGTAATACAAAGATGACTTCAAAAGTAACAGAAATGTGCATACCTCAGTATATTTACCTAGATAAACTTAGA
Organism: Anthoscopus minutus; assembly: GCA_013399455.1. Taxonomy (NCBI): domain Eukaryota; kingdom Metazoa; phylum Chordata; class Aves; order Passeriformes; family Paridae; genus Anthoscopus; species Anthoscopus minutus. The sequence continues at coordinate 16,772 of VWYI01027296.1, read as the reverse complement.
AATTATAAAGCAGTCAATGGTTTATTTCCATATATTGTAAAACTGATATCATGGGTAATAGAATGATGTTAGAATTCTTTAAAAAGTTAAAAATTAGAGTAAAACTATAAAATCTGAAAATACTTAACATTTTTATGGATTGAGTTGTTTCTGCAAGTTCATAGTGTAGAATATCTAATTTTTATATCACTGCTTTAGTTTCTCAACTATACTATTAAATCCCAGGTTTACTTTGAAACAAGAAGAAGAAAAGAGGCTCAGAGTAGAAACACTCTATGAGAAAACAAGAGAAAAACTCAGAAGGAAAGAAGAGCAATATTGTAAAGAAATGGAGGAGAAACAGAAACTTGAGTTACAGTCAAGGAATTTAGAAATGGAGTTAGTAACACTGCGAAAGCTCTTCAAACAGGTATATTAGATAATGACTTAAACACTTGTCTTCTTACTTTCTGCTTCTTTTTAATTGGTTTTGTATTCCAGTATACTTAAAGAACAGGTACTTAGTTCATGGAAGAGGTATTGGGTTACTATTGCCAGATTTTGCAAACAGCTGATTTCCAAGTAGTCTGTTCCCTTTTTTTGTTTGTATTTCAAAGCCTGACTCTGAGTTTCCTAAATTATTATAAAACTTTCTTATTCTTAATTTTTCAGAAGAAAATTTAAATCTATAGAGGGATTATTGTAACTGGAAAGCAAAAATATTTAGAAGAATAAAAGGGAGAGTGGAATGATATTGCTAGCTTTGATTTTTTCTGAAGGTGCAAATAATTTAATTGTATTATTGTAGGTTGAAGACGAGCGTGATGAAACACAGAGACAGCTCTCTCAGGAAAAGAGTGCCAGAGCCCTGCAAGAAGGCATTTTGAACAACCACCTTTGGAGACAAAAGGAACTGGAAGAAGAGACAAGAAGAACTACAGGAAAAAGTTCAGATGTAAGCAGATTTTTTTTCTAATTAATTAAATTTTACCACGTTTGTTCTAAAGTTATAATAAAACGTACGTATTTTTTCCTACTTCACGATGGATTATTTAGTTTACTAGTGTAATTTCATTGTGCAAATACCTCTTCTGTTTTCCCTTCTGTCTTTAAAAGTTCTGGAAAGCAGTTTTCAGTGCTGTATGTACTTACACTGCATGTGCAATTAGAAAGCTAAAAGGAAACAGTATTTACGCCATTTTTTAAAATTGTCTTGTTTTTATTTCCTTGACATTTTATCACCATTTTTTAAGGTTTCTAGCAGTGGAACACATAGCTACTTACATCCAGACTGACCAGGAAGGAAGTTGTTTGACACTCACTCTATGTTTCCCTTACTTGGGGTTTTTTAAATTATTTATTCCCTTATCAAACTTGAAGTATCAAGTTCTTTTCCACCTCCATATATTAAAGTTTTATGAAGGAAGATCAGCAATGAATTAAACTCTCAATATTAGTTAAAACATTTGAAGGAGATTAAACAATCATGAACAGTATAAAAAAAAAGAAATCTTGAAAAGCTTACTAAGACTATGAAATTCTTGGAATAATTATTTGTTCTTAGCTGCGCTGCCCAATAAATATAGGACAAATATATTTACATGGAAAAAACTTTGTATAATAAACAGGCACTATACAAGACTTGCATTCGAGGGATGATTCAGCTGCATAGCAAACTCTCAGTAATGATAGAAAGTGTTAAGAAGACATTTTAAAAAGTGTTAAGACATTTAAAAGCCTTTAAAAATAGGCTACCTTTTTAGCCTGGTAAACATAGATTTTTATATCTAGTAAACAGATTTTACCAGATCAGTAACACAGCTAAATTAATCTAAAAGGGAATATTTTAAAGGCATGAGCACACAAAAAAGCACTGTCATTTTGTAACGTTTATACCGGGAATATTTTAAATAATTTTATTATTTAGTTGCTGGTTTATGGAAAAAAGACATTATGTATTTGACATGTGTATTTATGGATATGCTACACTTTAATTCTATGCCTACACTGGACACATGAACTCTAGTTCAGAGAGTAGTTTATGTCTTATCTGAAATTTCCTTCTCATCTTTGAAGTCGTGTTGCAGGGTTAGAAATGTTAAAATGCAATTTAAAGCTGAAGTGGTTTCATAGATTTATTTCCCACCTGGATATTTATTCATGTTCCCTGTCACTCAGGAATCCGATGCTGAGAGAGAAAAGGATCTGTTGTACAAAAATCAGTTACTGCAAGATGAGATTGCCATGCTAAAACTAGAACTTGAACAAATAAGACTTAGGCACCAGGAGGAAGAAGGAAAATATCTAGAGGAAAATGAGACCTTGAAAGAAAAAAATGAAGATCTCCAAAAGGAGCTTAAGCTGAATGAGGAAGCCTTAACACAAACAGTTTTTCAGTACAATGGACAGCTGAACTTACTAAAGACAGAATCTGCAATGCTAACTTCCAAACTTGAGCAGACAAAAGAAAGCAAAGACAGACTGGAGACAGAAATCGAATCATTTCGTTCCCGTTTGAACACAACTGTTCAAGAGCTTGAACGTCACCAGTCATCAAAAACTGATGTCGAACGAACATTTCAGAGAGAACGTGATGAATGGCTTCGCTTGCAAGACAAACTCCATCATGACCTCTCAGATGTGCGAGAAGCCAATCAGAGCTTGTCTCAGCAGCTGAGTAAAGCTGAAAGCAAAGCTAATAGTCTAGAAAATGAGCTTCACCAGTTGAGACAAACACTCAGAGAAAAAACATTGCTTTTAGAAATGACACAAAAAGAATTAAGTCAAACCCAGTGTCAGGCGAAGGAATATGATCATGCACGACAGCTTGAGAAAGACCAAGTAAACAAACTTACAATAAAGCAGGAATCCATACAGGAGCGATTGGCCCAGCTCCAGAGTGAAAACCTTTTGCTCCGTCAGCAACTGGAAGATCTGCAGAACAAGGGGATCATCAAAGAAAAAGTAGTGAATGATGTGCAGGATCGGTTTAATGATATTTTCAACAAACTCAGAGCTGATACTGAAAAGCAAGTTTACCTAGTGGAAGAGAGAAATAAGGAATTAAATGCCAAGTGTATTGATTTAAGAGAACAAGTCTTCAAATATGAAACTGACAAAATAGAGAGAGAGGTAAAATACAGACTTACAGCAATTTAAAGAGTTCCAGTTCTTGAAATTATTTTGTGTTTCTAAAGTGTATCAGTTATAAGCTATAGGCATGGGACCAGATAACGATAATTTGTCCTGGTTTGTTGTATTTCTCTTGAAATTGTGGAAGGTTTGGTAAATGGGATGTTTCTGCTTAGATCTGAGCAGAGGTCAGAAAAAAGGTATCTAAGTCTGCTTTGATCAAGAAAAGTGATTCTTCTTTAAAATTTCTTTCATCTCTTTTCTGTAGTCCATTTTTTGCCCTATAGAATTGGTTTAGGTATTTGATGATATTTTTAAGCACTGCACTAATGACACAAGTAAGAGGGATGTAAAAGGAAGAATGATCCAATATGTGACAGTTGAGAAATGAAGATGCAATGAGTGAATTATGCGAGATGGACCAATATTAAGTTCCTTCAGAGGAGAAACATTGCCTCTCCCTAGGTTGCTATCAAAATTGAAGAGTATTATAGTGAGTATTATAATTTGTGAATATTGTGGGGAGCTCTAAGGGGTCTTCCTGGAGAATGCATCATTATCTGTGTTCCTAGGAGTAGGTAGGGTATTCTGTAATGATAGAGTATTCTGGCCAATTTCTGGTAGAGTGCTGACTTACAAATTGCCTTACCCATTTTGTTTAACCTCCCTTACTTTCTAGAAAATAGGAACTAATTAAAGTCAATGTTTAGGCACACGTACTGGTGTACAGTTTGTCTCCTTTAATGATTTGAATAGGGGTTTAAAATCACACTTCCTTCTTCCTAACAAGGAAATTATCTTGGTCTGGTATCTTTGAGTAATACAAATATAGGCATGTGTGAGATAACTGCTTTATTCTTCATTTCTACACGTACCGTAAGGTATGTGTGGGGAGAGAACTCCAGCAATACTGTCAGTCATTTTAATCTGTAAATTGCTGTGTATTCTTCATGCCTAAAACAACAAGTTCCCTCTGAAAATACTACATTTATATAATTGTGTGAGCTATCCAGGTTTTAGTAAACCTAATATGTCAGTATAAAGGCAGGTATTATTCTAAAACATACATTATTCTAAAACTTACAGCTGTAAGAGGATGTGATTCAACATATTCTTAGATTGTACCTAAAAAGAGCTTATAGATAGAAGTTTTAGTTTAGTTATATTTGTAAGACTAGAAAAAAGAATGATGTGATACCAAGTCCTACCTTTGGTCAACAAAGTAGTATCTGCAGTCAGATTATAGCTCTTGCATCACAACAGATTTCTTTGGATTATGTTATAAAAATTCCCATGATTGCAGTGTGTGCTTATGCATGGTTTCAAGAGAAACAATACCTGGATCTTTTTTATGTATTAGGAAGCAGAAATCCTCATGAGCAGCTGCTGACAGTTTGAGGATGGTCAGCTGAGGAAGATGGAGAGGTGATTGTGCACTTGCTTGCTGATGACAGAAAATTTCATTTGAGTTCAATCCAAAGACAATGTAACTCTATCATCAAATAAGTCAAAGTAAAGGCATTTTTCATGTTCTTAACAACTTTATTAATTCTTGTTTAATTATTTTATTAGGGCATGATCAGACAGCTGCAGCAGGAGCTTGCTGATGCTCTTAAAAAACAATCTATGTCAGAAGCTTCACTCGAAGTGACTACGCGCTACCGCAGTGATTTGGAGGAAGACAAGTTGTGCTTGCAAAAGGAATTGGAAAAGGCTAAAACCAAGGTACGTAATGTCAGTAATTATATGGATAAATCTTAGGGTGGCAGTTAAAAGTAGGACTGGATGTTGTCCTAAAACTCCAGGAAAAAAATCTCAACAGGATGATTTAATGATGTGTGAATCAATTGCAGTGTTTTATAAACTTGGTGTCCCTGTCTTTGAGATGCAGACTTTATGCCGTTACTTGGACAAAATTTTTTATTTACCAAGATGCTTTCCGCAATAAATTCGTGTCTATGTCTTGTTGCCTTTGGTTTAGCTAGGCAGATTGTCTGATTTCTGAAGAATAGCAGAAGTATTGGACTGCTGTGATTGGACATTTTTATGCTGTCCTGCTTTCCCCCTGCCCCCACCCCCCCCACTCTGGCCTATCACCAGGTAACATATCAAATTCTGAATGCTTTTGTTACTCTGCATTTTTTCCCCTTCTTTGGCCCTGCTATAACTTGCCATCCTTAAGTGGTTTTCCTGCAAGGGAAGTCTAAGCTATTCCTGAGTTAGGGACCACCTTTCGCAGTGTTTTTCCATGGTATGGAGCTATAGAGACCTTGGAGTTCTAAAAGGAAAATAATTTAAAATCTGATCCTTACAAGGGCCATGTGGTGTCACTACAGACGGATGAACAACTTCATGTTTTCACAAAGGAGCAATTGAGTGAATACAAAGAGCATCATAAGTCACTAAAAGGTTCAGAACAGCAGTGTCAGTGCTTAGAACTGTGCTATAGGAAATAGAGGGAGGGAAGAGGCCACTGTAGAAGATTTGGAAGACAGCTTGTGTTCATTTGCTAGTAGAAGCAGAGCTTTGAATATGCTTGAGATGATTACAGTTCTTTGGCCAGGGGCTATGGGCAGATACCTACAGTGAATCCTCGGGCAGCAGCTGACTCCCCTGTATAAAAGCTCACCTGAAGACTGTGGATTCTTTCTGTGACTTTACAGTTGCAGGAGGTGGAAGAAAAGCATCTTCAGTCTGAGCGTTGTGTTCGTGACTTGAAGACTGCCTTGGATGATAAGGAAAGAGAAGCAACAGCTTCTGCCCAGAAACTGCAGGACCAGCTGTTGGCATCTTCTGAGACTAACACTACTATAAAACAACTGGAAGAACACGTGCAACAGTAAGAGAACACAGCGGGGCGAGGTATCTCTCACTTGCAGGGATTGGCTGGCAACCAAAGCATAGACAGGTAGCCTTGTTGCATCACAGTAAATTATCAAAATTTTGAAGGATGTTCTTGTTTTTTATTTTGCACTGTTCTTTTGGAATTTGTGCTCTGGCAGATTTTTATATTAAGACCTGTATTTCTTTTTAAGCCTTGAAATTGAAAATACCAGACTGGAAGCCACTGTCCAGCAACAAAGCAACAGGATTGAAGCCCTGCAGAGAGATCTGCAAGCTTCTGCCTCAGTAAGCTGCTCATAAATTTCCCCTTTATTGACTCCTTAGCCTAGTTACCAATTTCTGTGGGGAAATTTTATGGTGAGATTTTCCTGGAGAGCCAAGAGGGGCTCAGTTCCTGCATTTTTCTGAATAGAGGCTGCTCAGAAAGCCATCCAAGTTTGAAAATTTTCCCATGCTATAGCACGTCAAACATAACACTCTAAAAGGTAAGGATTTGACAGCAATAGACTGGTGTAACTACTGTCTGCTTTAGACTCTTCATAACAGATGCTGCTTTGGGGACTGCAATGTGTTTCATTTAAGGTATTCATCAAGTTAACTGGTGGAAAATCCACAGGGTATATTAATGCCAAACCCTTTATGCCAGAGACCTGGCTGATATCATCAGATTAAAACAAAAATTACACATCCCAGAGCTTTTGCTGTGCTGAATTGTATTTCCTTTGGCTACTTGCTGTGTGTCTGTTCTCATGAAACAGTGAAGAGGACTGTTGCAGCACACAGCAGCACAGCCCTGAGAGTGACCTGTGCTTTCAGGGCCCAGAGCACACTGCTGAATAAGGCTGACAAATGGACAGGTTCTCATTTGGGTATCCGATGGCTATTTATTCAGGAGCAGGGGTCCAGGGACAGGAATAACTTCAAATGGGTTCAGGGATTAGAACAGAGAACTGGTTTGAGGGCACAGGATTAAATATGGGACAGAAGGGGGCAGATCTGAGGGTCAAGAGCCAATAGGGGTAAAGTGCAGGGGAGTGGCTAGGAATCAGGGGAACCAATAGGATGATGGGGGTGGAGCACTGCAGCAAACAGGCCAATGGGGATTGAGGGAATGAAGAACATTCTAGAGAACTTACAAATGAGGTGAACAGGTGCTGAACAGGGTGACATAAACTATGCAAACCAGTGGGGGAGCAAACTTAACAATACAGTAAGATATAATGTGAAGATCTGTGGGAGAGTGGCCTTCACTCACCCCAACCTCAGGAGGTGTTATTTGTTGCCTCCTTTCCAAAATTGGGGTGTGGGGATTTTAGTCCTAGGCCCTTGGGTCTCCACAGAGGACTGCTTTTAGAATCTGCAAAATTCAGTGTGAAGCCTGGAATTTACCACTGCTTTTACACAGTGGTTAATTTTAGCTCAGATAAGTGCTAACATCTGTGGCTTGAATTAAGAGATATTTTGTTATTGTTCGTTTTTGTATTGTAGCCAGTGAACTAGGGTTCTTGTTACAACTGTAGTTGTCAGTTATAGCTGATGGTATTTTGAAAATTACTGCATGTGATAGTTGAGCTTTGTGATGTACTGATACTGTCAAGAGAAGTAGGAAGACGGTCACAAATCCTTCTGCTTTGATTAACAGAGTATGATTTTCAAGTGTACTGGGGATGGGAAAAGCTACTCCTGCCTGTTTTCACTGAAGATTCTTTATATCCCATGTGGTCTTTTTTTCTCTCTCTCTCTCTCTGCACCAAATGGCAGAGATGCTGATTGCTTACTTTGCTAATTGCTGATTTTACAGTGGCATCAAACTAAGGCCATTTTGATCATTGTTGCTGGGTGTAAATAATTTAGGAATAAAGAGGTGAAGAGGTTCTGTGTAGTACTTTTTTTTGTCGGTGAGGTGTAACTTCAGTCTAGAGAGTCATAATGTGCCTTCTTACTACTTGTAATGCTTCTCCAGGTTCATAACCGCCTGGAAGACTTGATAATAAGCTTGCAGACAGCACAGGCAGCTGCAGAGGACCACCACAAGCAGGTACAGGAGAGATTTCTGTGAATGACTATTTTAGTTTTTGAATTTTTTCTATATAGGTAATTGATGAAAAGATCATGTGGGCTATGTAAGCACACAGCTGTTAAATACCCATCTGGCTTTAGGGTAAGGCAACCTCAAGGGGAAACGGCTGTGAATTTCCTCATTTTCCTGCTGCTGTGTTTGTATGTGTTGTGGTGTGCAAGGTAGTTGTGTTCATCAGTGTGATTCATCTGATGAATTCTCTTCCCTATCCCACCTGCAGGGAGTGAGCAAGTGCCTGTGTAACCTTAGCTGCCTGCCAGGGTTAAGCCATAGCAGATGACCAATAGAGTGGATGTTGTGGACAGCATGGAGATCTGTGGTTGAGAGCTGAGAGAGTACACTGGGCTTGACAGATCCATATTATCTTTGCAATTTTGTCAGAGCTTGTCTTGAGGCCATGTCAGTTTTTGTCATGAGACCCAGTGTTTTACCTCCTCTATATGGACTTGAGAAAGTCATACACCCTAAGGATTTTTTTTTATCTAAGACTTTGTGTTGTTTTGTCACTTTCTGTAACCAGTAAATATCTCTTGTTTTTTCCTTTTTTGAGTTTGTATATTTCTTTTTATTTTCCTTAAAAAATACCACTAAAAGTATGGTATAGTGTCATGGTCATAAAAATCTAGTCAACTTCCAGTCTATACATGAACTGAATCAGCAATTGCTTTTCAACTCAAACACATCCGTTAGGCAAATCTTTGTCCCTTTAGACAGAACCATCAATACCTTTGCTAATTTCAAAATATTTTCTTGCTATGAGATGCGCAGCTGTTGCAGAAGCCATGAGGGCAGGGTGTATTCTCTGATGGGGACTAGAAATTAGTACAACAGAAAGTATGGCATGAATTCTGGAGAACATTTGGAAGAAAACTACAGTGATTGTGTGTGTGTGTATGTGTGTGTGTGTTATTCCCCAAAGCTGAACCTCATCTCACCACCCTTATAGCATTCATTATTTTTACTGTCTTCAATTTCTCTTCTTGGTTATGTTTCCCAAGCTGTGTTTTACATTCCACATTAACATTAACTATAGACATTAGCTGGGGAGAAGAGAGGAGAGAGTTTTCATTTAAGTTAAAGCTTTCTGTTGCAGTGTTTTCTTTACGGTACCTTAGTTTCTTTGTCTGCCATTGTTGCTTTTGCAGGTGCAAAAGCAGAATATGCTGGCTGTGACATCAAAGGACTTGCAGAGCATGTGGGAAGAGCAGTTTAAGTCAAGATCCAATCTCGAAGAGCGTGTTGCTCAACTTGACAGGGAAAAGGCAGACCTCTTTGAACAGGTAAATCCAGAAAATTCTGTAGACTCCTAAGCCTGTACCTGAGAGAGCCACATTATTAACCTTTTGGTCAAGTTCTTACATAAAGAGTGTGTTTTTATTACCCCTGCCATTCAGGCTCTGGATATGTGGTGATTTGTGGATCATCCAGGAAGTAAATGAAAGCTATCTTGTGTAAGTTCTGGGGTAATTCTCTCTGAGAGAGTTCCCAGCATGGTTTGCATCAGCTAAGCATGTAAAGCAGGGCTGCAGTTCCCAAATTCTTTCTTGCATTCCTTCTGGCCATCTTCTGACCCTGTGTTTTTCTGGGCAGGGTTGAAGTATTTCATTTTCCCAGTGCAGTGCATGGAGGAGCAGCAGAATGTTCTCAGTCTAGTAGATGCTTAAAAGCCTTGCAGAAAAACATACTGAAGCAACTCTGGGGAAATGAACTAGTGCTTGGGAAACAAGAAATGACTGAGGGGAGTAGTCTTTCCCTCCTTGTCTGTAGAGGAATAAAGGAAGTAAAAACCATCTAGCATATTAAGTAAGTGGTCACAAAGAAGAGGTGGAAGGGAATGGGGTATTGAAAATATCCCCAAAGACCAAATTCCTCTGCCTGATGGTCATTAAAGATCCTGTAAAAGCTTTAGATCGATTTGTATTCTCCCATGATAAGCTTACCTACATAATTCTTGCTGTGAGTTGAGATCTCCTGAAAGTAGTCCAGCATCTTTTCCACCTTTGTTTCAGTGGAGGCATCTATTTTTCTTCTTCCGTATTGGCCAATGCTATGAAACCTAACATGGAACTTGACTAACCGATGGAGATGGACTGCAGCTTCTCTGTGGAGTATGCTAGAGACACATACTGAGCACATAGCTATTGTTCTTATGTTTTGTGTGTGTCATGTCTTCTCTGTTTTGAAAGTGCGAGAGTGAAAGAAAGAAAGTGAAGAAACTGATAGAGTTAAAACGCCCAGTTGAACTCCGTCTGGACCAAGAAATGAGTAGAAACTTAGAATTGCAGAAAGACTTTAAGAGGTATGGCTTTTTTTATATGATGAAGAGATCCCTGAATAGAAGTCCAGTTTTATTGAAGTGTAATGTAAGAATAGGTATACATACTCTGTGAGCAAACTGAAGTCTCATGTTAGTTCCTGCAAGGTATGTCTGTGCATGAGCCTATACTGACTTACAGCTGCAAGAGAAATTGCCAATTCAGGTTACCTTGCAGTTCTCCAGGGGTGGGGAAGGAAGTCTTCAATTCATCTTCTCAGCTGAAATGTGGATGTGCCAGGTGATTTGTGGCATGGGAAGTGTAGGTTTTTTTCTCAGCAATTCCTGGTACTGTTAAATATGTTAAAGATGAAGAAAGCTATGTCTGCATTCCTTACTTGAGAGCATATGGAAAAGGTTGCTTATTCCTGTGTTTCATTGTTTTCCAAACTGATACGCTGTTTAGGTTGAAGAGACTTCTCAGTAGAGCTATGAAGAAAATAAAGGTGTACGAGGAGAGAGAAATGGAGTCACAGCTTAATTTGAAGGGAGAAATGAAGAGCAGGTATTCTGAAATGATCATTGAAGTTGATAGATTGAGAGCAAAGGTGAGCCCTGCTTACTTTGGGGTATGTTTGGTTTAGGTGTCACTTCTTTTCAAACCTTCAAGCTGTGTGAAGCTTTCCCTGTATTTCTTATTATGTTGATGATTTTCTTATCTTGGCTGTATTTAAGATTTGGTTGATGTCTCTCAATGCTTTTTCTACTGTTAGACAAGCAGGTGACTATAACTAATACTGATGTAGTTGTCATTATGGGTTAATCTGCAATTCTTAAGTGCAAAGCAGTATCTGCAATGGCACAGGAAGGGCAGACTGTCATGAAGAGGAAGGGCAAGCCAAGAGTGGGAGCAGGGGTGGCAGGGCCCGTGACCTCATGGGACATAGAGCAGTCCCACAGGCATTCACCAAGAGCAGGTCCAGTGACAGCAGACAGGGTCAGCCAAGAGTGTGCAGATCCTCAGGCTGGGCCTTAGGGATGGGCAATTCTGCCAACCAGGACATCATGATCTTGGGTGAGGAATCAGGGCTGAGAGCAGCAGGCCTCAGCTCAGGTCTGGCTGCAGCATGAGGCTGTGGCAGCATCACCTAGGTCTGACAGACGGGTTCCTTCTTTGGAAGAGAGGGGAGAAGCACTGCTGCTGCTCACACAGCAAGAACAACACTTTAGCCCTGTCTCGGGCACAAGTTCAGCCAGAGGCAGTTGGACTTTCCATTTCTGAGAAGTGTTGTTGCTGCACACGGTATGATGAGGAGAGGTGGCACAGGAAAAGTGCTGTAACTTATTGCTCACAGGTAGCTGTTTCAGCCCATCTTGGCATGGGGACCCAGGAGTATTGTTGCCAGAGATGTTTTTTGAGGTTGCTCTGGCTGTTCAGTAGTAGCATGTAAACTTTATACACTTCTTCGCTCATCACTCAGATACATTGCTAGAGAAGCTGCATTTCACAGTTACACTCAGCTTTAGAAGGCATCATTGTAGACTCAGTTGCTACCTTTGCAGTGATCTATTTTTAGTCCAGAAGCTAATAGCAGTTTTGCAAGAAGAACTGGGAAAGGATTCCTCAGGTTCCCTTCTGTCACAAATGGTGTGAAGGCTCATCTTGTTGGAAAACAAGAGCCCAGTGATACTAAGTTTCTAAGACTGAGTATGCGGATGATAAGTACTGTCTCCAAGGACAACCCCTTTAACGATTTTAACAGCATTCACTGTCTTTAGATGCCTCTGAGTTTCCTTTTTATTTTCATGTGTACAGGTTGCTGAACTTTCCCAGCAGCTGGACATGGAGTCTAAAAAAAGTATTCAGCTAGAAGCACAAAACCGGGATTTGCGAGAAGAACTATCTACCCTGCATGAGAACTACGAAAAACTGGAGAAGAGCAAATGCCAGCTGAAAGAAGAGGTGGCGAAACTCCAACATCACTTGGAGACTAACATGGTGGATCACAGCCAAATAGAACAATATAAAAGAGAGGTTGATGAACGAGCAGGCCAAGAAATACGACAAAAACTACAAGAAGTCAATCTGTTTTTGCAAGTGAGTGACTTTCTGACGTGCGTCTGTAGGCACTCTGTAGACTTTGGATGTGGCCACAATTTTTTAGTGTTTTGCTTTGGGGGACTGATTCTGTGTGCTGTACTTGTGTCTGTGCCAGAGGGCACTGGGAGAAGGGCATATGTTTGGGCAGGAGTGACCTAATGGTGTGTAATGTGCTGGCAGGTCCCTGAATCAAAAGCTTGCCTAAGGTGGGTTTCCTTTTTGCAGTGCTTGGGGCTGTCTCTGTCCAGTGGGCTGCTTTCTCACTGTTCATGCTTGAAGAGGTTTTGCACCTTCCAGCTGTCACAGCCAGACCTATAGGTCTGCTTTCATCCTTATACAGGGGAGAGTGCTCAGAAAAGCAGTGACTGAAGTTGCAGGTGTGGAGATAGGGAGGAGGTGAGGCATCCTGCTGAGGTCTTTGAGGAATTCTGTTCTCCATGCCCTGTCCTACAGAGATAGTGCCCTCTCATTAGTAGCTTTGAATACTAGTACTGATTTGGGCTTCATCCTGAGTGAAAAGAATTTTTTATCCTTGTGGTAGGTCCAGGGTTCTGCCTTAATTGCTGGTGGTAGTGAGGAGGCACAGCTGCCTCTGAGCCAAGCTGGGCCCTTAAACTTGGGTACATGCAATAGAAAGTGGGAAGAGTTCTGTTTTCCTGTGTGGTGGCTGAAGGTGCACTGTCTCCTTCAGGCACAGGCAGCCTCCCAGGACAGACTAGAACACATCAGAGCAAGTCATCACGCTTCTCTGAGAAACCAGCTAAAAGACAGAATTAGAGATCTTGAATGTGAATTGGACAAGATAAAAAATACTCAGCATGAGAGTTTTCCAAAAGAATGTGCACAGGTAGAAGTGGAAAAGTACAAGGAGCTGTATCTGGAGGAAGTGAAAACTAGACGATGCCTAGCAAAGAAATTGGAAAGGTAAGTCTGTTCTTTTTTTGGACTACCTATTTCCTTATGCCTGTTTCTTGTTAATTCCTCTTCTGCACCTGGCCAGCATTGGAATATCTTCCCATTCAGCAGGCCTTCATTTCTCTTCAGTGTTTCAGCAAGAACACAACTGATCATGGCATTAACAGGATACTTTTCAAGTTGATGTTTTAACTGGCAGCTTTTTTCTGCCAGTCTCTATAATCTCATCCTCAGAATAACAGAAAAAATGAGTTTCATGTCCTTTATTGTTTGAATAAGGGTGGGCCTTGGAGAGAACAGATTTCTATTCTGTGAAGAAAAAAATAGAAATTATCTTTTTTGGCTTCTGTTTAAGCAGTGGCTCTGAGCTTTGACCTTTCCATGGGAAGGCGGGGCCAGCCCAGCATTGTTATGGAGGTGATGTACCTTCCAGAAGAAGCTATGTAAATATGTGGCTTTCACAGAAAGCTTTGAAGCCCTCATGCTGAACAGTCCTAAGCCCTGGTGACACTTGCTGCTCCTTGCACCTAGTGTGACATCTTAGAAACAGGCCCTTTAAACAAGCTCAGGTCAAATGATGTACTAGTTTTGGAGGCTCTTCAGTCAAATAATAGTCATGTACCAAGAGAGTAACTTTGGGAAAGTGTCACTATCCAAGGTAACTGTCTGTGTGCTTCCAAATGTTTCAGAGCTAATGAGAGACTGGAAGAAGCCAATGCCAAGCTCCTCCGGGAGCGCCATAAAAGCAAATCGTTAATCACGAGCAGTCTTGTCAGCGGAGGTCTGGCTGCAACTCCAGTTCTGTATTCAACTGCACTGGGACATCTTGGGAACAATTTGGGACTGAACAGAAGTCTCAGTCTAGGAGGAAGCTTCCTCAGCTCAACTGAGAACACATTATCCTCAAGAAACAGGGTTGCAGCCTTTGTGGCCAAGGTAAGCATTCTGAAATACCGTTCTCGACTGCTGCTGAAGTAGCTGTATGCAAGGTTCTCCCTTTTAGCCTGAAGTTACAATCCATTTATTGTTCCATGCCATATAGTCTGATAGGCCAAAGCAACTGCTATTCTTCAGAACAGTGCACAGCTGTACATTGTAAGGCTAAAGACTTTTGTTATAAAAATTTTCAAGAGAGTCAATGGCCATAAAGGACTTAAGTCAAAGCAGTTAACTCTGTCATAACATTCTTTTACATAGGAAACTATGACAAGGAATAGTATGGCATAGGGAGTTCCCAGCTAAACTCAACAGGAATTCTGTTCTCATGGTTTGGCTAACCTGTTTAAAATGGCTAACGTGACATTGAGTGACAAATCCCACCAGACACGTCTGAGACGCCTTTTTCTTCTTTCTTGATCTTCACTCCAGTTGTTTATTCACAGAACTTGCTTTAGTAAGTTAATACTAACAAAAGGATGCTTCAAAAATAGGATGATATTAATTGGATGGCATAACCTTGCTCTTTACATGTCAGCACGGAAAACATACTACACATAGGGGACACTTGTTCTTGTAGTTCCTGCCATGTGTTATTTCATGAAACAGCAAAATACTTACTCAGGCAAATTTTCACAGCCTTCTGATTTTGCAGTGATGCTGCAACCTCTGCAATACCTCTGGCCCCAGTATGCCCTGTAATTAGCAGTCAGTATGATAGCACATCCCTCACAGAGTGCTGAACATTATACCATGAAAACCCCACGCTAATACTTGTAATCAGTGGGAGACCCACTTAACATAGGATCAAGGCATGGCCAAGCTTCTCTGTTGAGTCATTGTATTTTGTTGTCAAGGGAATGTGACAAGTATGTGTCCACTTTTAAGTCCATCACAGTTTGGTGGTCCCCCCTTGTTGAAAAGAACCCATTTAAACCATGTGTCTACATACAGCACCTGTTTTAGTAACAGAAAGCCAAGAGGACAAATGGGGCCAAAGCAGCATAGGGAATGCGTATCTGTGGCAGTTACAGGGATGGACTTCTCTGTGTAGCTGTGAACTCTTTTGAGGGCAGGGAGGTGGACAGATGTTACTGGAAGAACTCGTGAGGTCATTAGTACTGTGTCACCTGCAGGGGTTATTCTGCATACAAGTGCTAGAAAGGAAGGAAAATTCAGGGAACAACTGTGAAAGAGAAATAAAGTGGAGAAGACCAGGAGGTGTAGGGAGCATGGAACAAGAGAGGGAAAGAGAGGACAGAGAGATGGCAGCAAGAACTATTAAGAAAAAGACAAAAGAGGAAACCATTTCACTTCTAGACAGAAAAGCTACCCTAGGTTAAAAGGAAAGATTTAACAATTATGCCCTTTTTAGAGAAGAACGAGATAAACAGCGAAGGGAAAGAAAGTGGGAGTACTCGGTACTTCTTAAAACTCAATTACAGCAGTTTTCAGGTAGTGCTTTCCATTTTCATTTTCCTGAAGACATTGGAATCCCTGAGAATCTCAAAATTTTGTCAGTATCAAGATAGATAAAACCTTCACGAGTTTGCTGCCTTCCCTTAAGTAGGGAAATTTAATTACAGAAATCAAATATTTATCCAGGCTATTTCATGGATCATTGTTTTATACAGCTGCTAATAAATACACTTTTATTATACAGTTCAAACTGCTATATTGGTCTCTTCAATGTTTTGTGAAAAATGCTTCCAGATTCACTTATGAAAAACATTTGAAGTGATTCCAGGACAGGTCTGCATTGGATCTGAGAATGGTAATACTGTTCCGTCTCGGTGTCCTGACTTCAACAGCACCCATAGAGTTTCTTTGTAGAGCATGTGTGTCTCACAGCTTTGAGCATACTCTCGAGGAAGTTGTTGAACAATTATGTATGACATTTTCCCAGTCTTCAGTTACTGATGTCCCGGGGGAATTCGCTTCTTAATTTGAGGACTTTCTTCTATACTAACATTTTTCCTTCCTAGTGCAGTTTTGTTGCACTGTAGTCCCCTGAAGCTCTCTCTGCTCTTGTTCACAACCTATGGAAACCTCTACTTTGTTGTCACCAGAGGAGCTGAGGATAATTCACTCTAACTATACATAGTTTGTCTTCTTAGGATTCCCTTTGAGTCTAATACTGTATCAAACTCTGAAGTTTCCTTCCTTGAGTAAGGGTGAGTCAAACAACTGCTGTACACATATAGAAGACTTACCGATTTCTTACAATTTCAACCAGGTTCTCTTAAGAGAAAGATGGGAATCTCAGCATACCAAATTTCTCTCAGTCAAAGCAGAATGCAGGTGTCTGGGACTAAGATTTCCTGGTGTGAATTTATACTCCCTCAAACTAAATTGAGTTGCACATTCTATTGTGATAAGTCTTGCTGAAATCACCAATTTGGGAACAGCTGAGACTGTTATGGAACCACCTGTAGGCTCAAGTACCTCAATGTTCAGTGTGTTCAGGAAAGTCTTGAAACCTGGTCTTCCCTCTCAGAGTCGTAAATAGGAAGTACTGTTAGTGGTCAGTG
>VWYI01027295.1:0-96589 GCA_013399455.1 Anthoscopus minutus | reverse complement strand
GAGATGGGAAAAAAGTGGAGGAGAGGCGGTGTTTCACAAACCCCTCTGTGGGCAGGGTGTTCCTTGCTGGAACAGCAGGGATGAGCAGGAATCCCAGGCTGGTGAATGGGATGGATCAGCAGCTCCGTGGTGGTTAGCTGGTGCTGCAGCACGTCCAGCAGGACAAGGGGTGTGAGGGCCACAAACAGAGAAGAAGAAGCAGCCGCTCTGTCTGGATGGTGGCAAAAGCCTCTTTTCTTCAGCAGAATCAGCTCCGAGAGTGTCTGTCCTTCGCACCCGCACGAGGACAAAAAAACCCAGCTCCCTTTCAGCTGCCCCCTGGGCCCAGCCGATTTTTTGTCTTTTTTAAGCATCCAAGAAGTACTAGCCATCAAGTTTTCTCTCAGATGGGGAAAAATTCCACTAGCTGACAGGGAAGAAGGACACCTAGCCTTCAACAACCTTTTAGCACACAGCCCTGCCTCTTATCCAAATATGGTGGCAATAAACAAGAAAAACAACTTTGTACACTGGAAATAACTAAACTGATCCGTCACTGGTGGTAACTGGCAAATTTGTTTCCATTTGGTGCTTAATGAATGAGGAATGCAAATATGTTACATAGATCTGCTAACAGAAGGACGCTTAATGAGAAGGAAACACAACACTAGATAAAGCAGCACCCTTTACTCCTTCAGAGATCCAGCAGGCAGCAACTATTTTGCTTTACACTGACAGCACTGAACAACTCTCATAGCTCAGCTGTTATAATTAAAACTCATTAGTAAAGAGCCTGCTCAAACCCAAGGGTAAACACTTCCACTGGCATCAACGGAAACTGAATGAAAGCACATAACACATGCTCCAGTCACCTCCTTTGCAACAATATACATCAATCTATTGCAGTGAATACATTCAGTATGACTACAGCTAAAACTATAAAACTAGTCTTCTGTATGTTCCTGAACAAGTCCAAGTAAAAAAACAATTGAAAATGCATAAAGACTCAGAAGTGTATCATGTTAGTAATGCTGGTTAAATCCAGCATTTTACCCTTTTCTTTGTGAAACGGCAAACTATAAAAGCTGAATGGAAGAATAATAAATACACTTGCATTAGACACAGCCATGAATTAGAAGAACATTGAAATGGTACACACAGTTCAGGACAACATGGATTCAGGATTAAGCCTTTTTTTAAAAGATGGCAAAATATATATCATAATATTGCAGAAAATCTCCATAACCATCCCAAGCCCACACATGCATTTTCAATTGAAAGACTGAATCAAGAAATAGGGGTTAAATCAAACTCAGATATTCAAGGTATGACCAGACATGCTGCCAAATCTCCTGGAAATAAACTAACAAAAGATTCCTTTTTGTTCACTTCTTTCAAAAACTAATTCACATGAAAGAAGAAAATTTTATTCAATTCACTGGGAGAAAAAAATAGTAAGACTGAAAATGTAAACTATAAACTCTGCAGGAGTCAACTATTAAGCAGAATTCCATAATTCCACAATTAAGATGGTAAAGTTCTGGGTGAAAGGCAATTCTAGTTTTGCAGTATAGTAAATTAAGCAAGTGAAAAGAAAATTTAAAAAAAAATTTTAAGGACAAAAATAGATAATCATTATAAATAAAAGTATTGTGTACAAAATTTATTTATTTAAATCATGAATCTATAGGAAAAATATCTCAAAAGGTTCTTGTTGAATCACTTATGAAAATGGTCAAATTACAATAAGAAAAAGCAGAATGGCCAGAAGTTATATTTATCTTCATTTTGCATTAAATGGAAGCCACAGCAAATGAGAATAATGAAATGAGAGGCTTACTGATAAATGCTAAAAATGTGAAGACAGAGATAAATATTTTCTGACTAGTAGGTCATGTTGATCCATCCTAAAAATTATGGAGATTTTTGTTGTTCTTATTGCTCTTTTTTAAACAACTTCTAAAATTGTAGGTTTTCTCAAGGAATGAAGACGAACCACATTTTATTAACATTCAAAGTGGCAAGGGGAAGACTCACATAAGCTGACTTGTGAGACAATGAGCTTGTCAAATAGAATAAGAAAAACTCTATGGGAGTCAATAACGACAGAATCCAAATAAAAATTGGATTAGTTCACTCAAGGGTCCTGTGAAATCTGATTTTCTTCCCTGATGCTTCTGATGTTTCTCTGATCCTCTGGATTAGTATATTTTACTTTGCTTCCTTGTGGCTTCTCATACAGCCTCAGCAATGCTGGAGGTCCTAGAACACAGTACTCCTGCACACATGTTCAACAACAGCCAGATGTCACTTCCACGTATTTCTTGCCATGGGCTTCTCCACACATAGCACACAAGTTCCCCAGCTGGAAATGGCCTCACAATACTTGACAACTGTCTGCCTCCGATGCATGCAGGTCAGGGATGTTTCTGAATATTATGGCTTTGTCCAGTTGAGTTTGTGAAGTTATTGAACTATTTATTTAGTAAGCTGTAGTTGGATACAACTTTATCCTGAAATACCAGCTCAACCAAAATGATAGTCCTGTGTTTAATAACTGTGGCTAACCAAATCTTTAATACTTTTATTGCTGCAACACATGCCTCCAGTTTTTATATTTTGGCAGATACTACATATACTGTACAGTATTCACTCACATTAAGAGCCATGTAAATTCTATGTGGTCTTGTTACCATTTGATTGTTCAATATATTAATCTTCTGTTTCTTTTCAAGATTAATTTGAAATTAAATTTAAATGTTGCTGTTACATCTCCTCCAAAAAACCCTCCAAGAATGGAAATGGGCTTAAACCCAGGAATTTTAGACAGTTCAAACTTTATGTCGTCTCCCACTACAGTAATCAACTTGGGCACATAAAGTTTGCTTGAGTTGTTGGAGGTGGGTGCAAGAAGGGTCAGGAGGAGAAAATAAAGAGTTTAAAGTATCCAAAGTTTGGATATTTTCTCTTTTTGTTTTGTTTTGTTTGTTGTTGTTGGTTTTTTGTTTGTTTTAATTAATTAATAAAATAAACTACACTGACAATGACAAAAGTTCCATTAACTCCTAATAAAGGACTTGTTTCTCTTTTTTTCTTACTCTAACTCAACTCCAGGGCTCCTGGTGATGATGCACCATGTCAGCTACTCTAATAACAATGCTAAGACATTAAATCAGCACAAGAAAAGGAAGGACTTTTGTGGAGTTAGTGAATTGACTAGTGTCACTCTGCAACCAGACTATTACCATTGTCAGTGCAAAGAAGGAGAAAACTGCAGAGTGGAACCAAGCATAAACAGGAGAGGTATGAAGCTTTAAAAAATATTCAGGAATCTGTTAGCAAGGTAGGAAAGACAAGCAGTAGGGAGAAAAATCTCTTTCTGCAGCAGTAAAATGATAATTTCTCACCGATTTAGCATTAAACCATACATTATATTAGATTAGCTCAGTTCAAGTCGGTCCTGTGGAAGGACAGACACTGATTAACCTGAGCCAAGTGTTATATGAGTAGTGATACCCAGATGGATGTTCAAAGAATAGAACACAAATTCCCTCTGTCTATATATTCTCCCTGTATATGTAGCTCTCAGAGCACCTTATTAACAAGAAGCTCTCAAATTTTCCTGCTGGGAGCAGGCAACAGCAAGAAGCAAACCTGTATCATTATTTATTCCTTTATTAGAGATTCTTAAGCTGCTGTTAATGAGTCCTTTAATTTGCCTTTCTGTTATTATGGCAAGTAGTGGTAATGGTTCATATAATGTTCCTAAACGCATGTCTAATTAAGTGAGAAGCCATACTGTTGCAATTCTTCATCAGCGAGGAGTGACTGAGGCAATAAGCCACCTCAAGGCAAGTTATAATCCTATAAAGAAAGTTTAATTAACTTGCAAGAGAAATACAGGAGAAAGCCACCACTATTCGGATACTCTATGTGAAAAAAAAGAAAGGTATGTCTAAATATATATATTAGCCAATTTAAAAGAAAGTTGAATAGCTTTGAGACCAATTATTGATATTAACTATATCATTTAAAAGTATAGCTGAGCTAGCCCAACTTGAAATTAAAAAAAAAAAAAAAAATTCCACATTTTAAGAATGAACTCAATCCAGGCTGCTCCAAGTTCAAAATTTCAAGCACAGGAGGAATGGGAAAAGAGGATAACTTCATTTTCCATTTAAAAAGACACATAATTCTTCCTGTACAGTTTGAATAAAAGCACTAAGAAAAATAAAATTCACAAAAATAGAAAAATATAATATTTGCCCTAAACTACTGGGTTTCAGACAGGCTTTTTGTTAACTCTCATTTAGCCAAAATGGATGAAATACTTTTAGCAATTTTTGATTTATCAAAACTAAAGCTGCTACTTGTTATATACATTGTCAGGAGATGAGGAGGCAAAAAAGGCAATGCACAATTTGCCTGGGCAATTCATAGACTGTTGTATCCTTCCCCTAATCTGGTCTTCTCCCCCTTCAATCCAACAAAGAAACATATGGCAAAGCACTTTCACACAACAAAGTAGACAAGGTTGTTCTTGGAGAAATCCATGAATCTTTATGCCTATTGGTATTTCAAAATACAGAAATCACTATAATATTTTATTATATACTAAACCAATCCACCAAGTAACACACAGAGAAATATTTCATCTGAATATTTTATTAGAATTTATCAGAATAAGATAAACAAGCAGTCTCTCATTTCCTTGAGCTTATTCAGAAGCTACTGCCCTGAGAATAATCTTTTGCTGATGCTGCTTAATTATAAAAGTAAATTCTGCCCTGCCATATGGGTTGGCTTTTTTCTAAGAAAACAAATGAATTCCCAAAAAGGTTTCAGATTGCAGTAGAACTCATTTATTTTTATCTGCCAGGTCACATACAATATTAAGAACAATTCCTGGGGCAAATTTTAAAGATAAAGTTTCATGGGAGCATGATTAACGTGAAGGCACATACTTGTGTTGGGGTGGTACCATTTACAGAATACTGCTGATAGTGTAAGGATACAGAAACAAGGCTACAAGACTCCAGCTTGTACCTGTATCTCCTCAATACCTACGGGAGAACTGGATGTTTTGCAGAACATAAAAAAAGTTATCAATCAGTTATAACCTTCTCACAAGGAAAGGATGACAGCCTGAGGAAGCTGAGCACTGGGATGACAGATACAATTGTAAACTATCTATTTTTGCACAGAAACAGAATGCCTACAGACATCAGAAGACCACCTTTATTTCCCAAACTAGACAAGCAAGACTAATCTTAGCAATATAGGATAGGAACTGCAATATAGTACAGTTATTGCCTGCTATGGCGAATACTACAGGATAAAGTCCTTTGCGTATTTTTAGAGACCTCTGTAGCAAAATTATTTCCGTTCTTATTTTGCTTGCCTCAGTAAAATGTGACAAAACCTATTGTTTCTTGACTAAATTACTAATGACCAACTTAAACTATCTGGTTTTCAGTCAACATTCCTGTTCCATTTATACTGCTACGTCCTTTTCTAGATGCACCTACTGATGGATTTAGGGGCAGGTGCTGTGCATATACTTGTTGCAGCATGTTTTTTGGTTACTATATTTGATTTAATTACTTTTTATGTTGTAAAGTTGTAAACTCACGCCCCCCACCCCCCACCCCGCCACTGTTATGTTAATAGTTTATCCCAGGTGTACTCTTCTATCCCAGCTGCCAATCCACTCTGGAAACTGCCCTTTGTTCCCGAATGTTCCCTGTCCATCCCCTGTTGTTCAGTCCCTCATTAGTTTATGTAACCTTTTCCCTCCCACTGTGATCCTTTATTGTTTTATACTTTGTAAACCCCTTCGTGTTCTCCTCCCCTGAGTTTCCCTCATAGGCTCATTCATCCCCTCCCCTTGCTCCTCTCCCATATATCAGTGGCTCTAATCTGAGATGTGGGCTCTCTTGTGGGAGAACTTTCAAGAGAATGAACGTCTTTGGAAATCCCATGAGAGCCCTCTTACTCATCCTTGCTCCTGCCCTTGGCATTTGCATGTTTGCAGAGCATGGCTCTAAGCCAGCACTTGGGTCCAGACCTCTGCTCAAGGCTGGCCCACTCCTGGTGTGAGTGCCGGAGACTTTCACCTGATGAGCTTGCCACCCCCTTTGCTCCGACACTGCGTCACACACTCAGTCCTCGTTATCCTGCACTACAATTCCAACTCTCTTCTCATCTGCATTTTATCAGTCCTTCTAACTAATTTCTAACTAATCAGTCCTTCTATTTCTAGATAATTTCATTAAACCTTGTCCAAGCATATATAAACAGACACACTAGAACAACCTAAAATCTCCAAAGAACCCTGTGCAAATGATCAAAATTTCTCTTATCGCTCTGGGAGGCACCTTTTGGGATATCACAGGATCACATCTTGTGTTTCCACATAGCTGCATGACATCAGCAACTCCCAACAGGAATGTACTCTGGATCCCAGTTGGCATCTTTGCTACCATTTTCAGTAGGACAAATCATAAATATCTTTAGAGGTTGTAGAACTTCATAAATTAAAAAGAGCCACCTGCCATGAATACCAATAATGGAAAAGGGATTTTAAAGTTTCCAATAGTGTCAAACATTCACAATAGCATTTTGTTTGATTTCTAAGACAGAGGAACTTGGGAAGACTTCATTAAATCTATTAAGGCGGAAAAAGTCAATTATGAATATAAGATGAGCCGGAACACAGCTTCTGGCTGTGAAAAATCATTTCTCTAATTTAAAATACTACCAGCTTACTAAAGCAGAATCCTGAAGGTGTAAGGATGAGATGGTCTGACCCTGGTTGAAGATCAGGTTCTCACCAAAATGGCTCTATCACTTTCCTCCTCAACTGGGCAGGAAAAGAAAATATAACAAAAGGTGCATGAGTTGAGAAAAGGACAGGGAGAGATCCCTCACTGGTTACCTTCATGGGCAAAATATAAACAACTAAAAGAAATAAACTAACTTTATTACCAGTCAAGATCAGAGTAGGATAAGAGAAGTAAACGAAATCTTAAAAACACCTTCCCCCCATTACTCCCTCCTTTCCAGGCTTAACTTTATATCTGACTCTTTATCTCCTCCCTGACAGCAGCACAGGGGGACAGGGGAATGGAAGTTAATGGTCAGTTCATCACATATTGTTTCTGTCATTATTCCATCTCAGGAAGAGGAGTACTTCCCCAGCTCCATGGTTCCCCTCCCATGGAAGACAGTCCTCCAGGGCTTCTCCAACATGGATCCTTCCCACAAACTGCTCCACAACCGATCCCTTCAAAAGGGTGCAGTCCCTCAGGAAGAAACTGCTGGTTCCCCCACAGGGTCACAAGTCCTGCCAGCAATCCTGCTTCAGTGTGGGCTCCTCTGTCCATGGAGCCACAGGACTTGACAGGGTGAACTTCCCACAGGGTCACAGTCTGCCTTGGGCATCCCCCTACTTCAGTATGGATCTCCATGGGCTGCAGGTAGATCTCTGCATACCCATGGATTTCCATAGGCTGCAGAGACACAGCTGCTCCATCAAGGTCTGCATCCCGAACTGCAGGACAATTTGCACTCCAGCATCTGGAGCATCTCCTGCCCTATCTTCTCCATTGACCTTGTCTGCAGGGCTGTTTCTCTCACATATTTTCACTCTTTTCTCCTGTGGGTATAATTATTTATGCTCAATAACTTTTGTACCTTCTTAAATATGTTATCACGGAGGCATCATCATTATTGATGGGCTCAGCCTTGATCTGCAGCACATTTGTCTTGGTGCCAGCTGGCATTGGCTCTGCTGGACATGGGGAAAGCTCCCAGTAGCTTCTCACAGAAGTCACCCCTGTATCCCCCTTCCATACTAGAGGCTTGCCATACAAACCCAGTTCCCCTGTTCTTGTGTGGATGCTGGACAAGTAAATAATAATGTGAGTACTTCTCTTGGCATTGTATAGTGTAATACAAAGTTTATTTGTACCTTTGTCATGTGCCCCATTGCCCATTTTCCGTCTCTACCAGTAACTGGGTAGCAAAGGGAAGTCCATGCTAGAAGGTTACATATTTTCACAACTGAACAGGAACTTTTCGCTGTTCAGATCTTACTGAAATCACATTACACATGGTTATTAGATTTTCTGTACTGAAGTTTTAATACAAGAAGATAAAAATAAAAAAATGTTGAAATATTCTAAGAGAAATAACTACATACCAAAAGATACAGGATGAGCGAATTAACAGAGCATTCTCTTCATTGTCTTTATAAAAGCACAGTTTCTGCTTAGGACAAAATACAAATTCTTCAAATGGCTCTTTGAATATGTGAATCCAGTGAGACAGGTGTTCAAGAAACTTGTACTAAAATTTTGTCCACAGCCCATAGCACAAGTATGGTAATATTAATGGTCTGTTCAGATGGCACTTGGTGAAAGTTAACTAACACTAGCACATTAAGGGGGAAAAAAGCATCAGCATGGCCAGCTGAGACCATGAAAGGCTGCAAAAACCATTCCTGCAAGTGAGGAGGAAATTTGACATGATATTCACAGTGAATTCTATCTATCTGCAATGGGGATTACATGCAGAAGGTGCCAAATCAGTAAAATTATCAGTATGATCTACACTTGCAGTTTTGAGACTACAGCACCCTGACAATTGGCTCCTAGTATCTGAATCTAGGACCCCATGATGTACAACAACTCATGGGGCAAAATGCCTAAAGAACAGAAAAATGCGTAGCAAAAACGATGTATTGATATCAATAATACACAGAATTATAGAAAACTGCTGGCAAGTTTAGTTATTCTAAAGGAATATCTCCATGGCCATGGCCAAACACAAGAACACTGGAAACGTTAAAGTGAAAAATTGAAATGCAGAACAAGGAAAGGAAAAATCAATACCTTCTATGAACAAATAACAGCTAACTATACTGAACTGTATAAAACAAAATTGCAGCTGTAATTGTAATAACCATGAATATTTGTATTCTTTTAATTTTCTTTTAATTTTAATCAGAACAAGAGATATAAAGCTCTGAAGCATCATTAACTTATAGGAAAAAAGAAATCTTCTAATGTATGGGAACTTCTGCAAAAAGCAGAATTAACAGTTAATTTTTTTCTTTTTGTAGTCACTATTTGTTCAACAAAATCATCCAAAGCTTATCCCATAGTGATTCAAAAGGCTTCATCAAAAGCACTGGTTTAAATGAGCTTATTTTTTGCTCAGATTTGGACTCCAGATTACCAGCATGGGCAGTAAAATAAGATACGAAGGAGGGAAAAGTATTCTTTTTTTTTTGAACAGCTGTTGGGATATCTGTACAGAGTGCACTGATCCAACACATGATTTCCATGAGTCCATAGTGCCTGGGGAGAGGCTCAGCCAACTTATGGTGACAGTCCTAACAGAGGAACAGCAGTTGATAACCTCACACTTTGTTTCACTGGATAGCTTACAGAATTTAAAAATCAGTATCAAGGCACTACCCCATTTCATGTGGGACAAAGATATATAAATATATATACACACACATACCTATTTCCACAGTCAGAAATTTTTCCCCTGTAGATAAGCAACTTCTACTGGCCCATGGAAAAAAATTGTCTTGCAGTGCATTTTATGACTCTGCATTTTGAACCTCATTTTCAGCTAAGAAGCAAACTGGGAAACAGAAATATATTCCAAAGCTAAACCTAACAGATAAGTGAAGTGGCTAAAACTTTGTTAATTCAAAAGTAAAATATACTCAGAAGGCAGGTGTGAATAATAAGTTTAGATGGTTATATTTTTTTTTTGGCCAATCAAGATGTTTTATTACACCTCATACGCTAGGAGGAAAGGAAAAAGTGCTCAAGGACTCATTGCTTCAATGTTGACAGTGCCACCGTTGATCACAGCTTTCAGAGTGCTCTCCTACTCTGCAAAAAGTAATAATTCTGCACTAATTCTGCAATCTTTAACAGATCACTCCTAGCATTGTAGTGAATAATTATTAGAAACATCCCTGGAAACATTTATTAGAAATATTTGGCTCACAAAGAACCAAATTGTGTAGTCAAATTTGGGATCATCCTAAGCTTTGTGCAATGGCAACTTTTATCATATTGCAATATAGCACCTGCTTGTTCTACTGTATGTATACAAAGATTTTGTACTCCAGGATAATCCTCTTAAAAATTAGAATAGTTTAAGCTTATAAACCTCAATACCAGACAGGCAGTCCACCTTGCAACACTGGTCAGGGATAAGAGAAATAAACATACGTAACATTCAGTTTACTAGGTCTAGAAGACAGAGGAGGCACACAAGAGCACACTGATATTGGAATTTGGCTAAATACTGCTTATCAACAAATAACAAAATCCAATCTGGTGCAACACAAAAAAGAAAATAGATTTCTCACCTTGCTCCAGCAATAAGCTCTTTTTGTCTAGGGTCAAATGTTAACTGTGAGAAGTCCACAGCATCTTCTGCTTTGAACATGTGTAGCCAAGGGGCAATTTCTAAAAACAATCAAGAAATACAACTTTTACTATAAATGTTATAGGTATAGTATAGGTAGCCACCATTAAAATTGTAGATATTTTGTGTGGGTCTGCAAGTTTTCTCCTTATGGTCCTCTAAGGAAACATAGGAGACTTTCACTACCATACCATTTAATTTATAATACAGGCCTGTAGAAAATATAGGTCAACCACCTGATAGACACTTGAATCAAGTATCCATATTTTGTTCTGAATTGGTTTTCCTCCTTGGTTAAAGCAGAAAACACCACAGTACAACTGCAATTCACTGGCACATACTCAAGCAAAGTTAGATTAAATTTCCATGCATCAAGAGCAGCTGACAACTAGAGGGGTTTTTAAGTTATCTATTTAGTTATTTATTTTCTTTACAAAAGGATTTGATTAAGTTAAAAGCAGTGAGAAAAACAAGCAAATCTGACTTAATCATTTTCACAATAAAAAGGTTGAGAAATGAGGGATGAAAAAGGAAAAATGCATGACAATCACTGAACTTCTTTTTTTCACTTTCTCAGACCAATTTAGTGCAACATTAAGCAGGGCAGACAAGCATGTGTGCTGCTGAAAATCAGCAAGGGGCATGATTTGTATTCAGAATATAAACTTGTTCCTACTTTCAAACTTAAGCACACATAAATAGTTGCAAATCAAATTGTTAAATATTTTCATTATTAGTAGTACTTTTTTCGATTCCTGTCACTAACTAGCTTGGCTAAGTAAATACAATATTGTGGGAACAGAGCATTTTTTTTTTTTTACTTTAAGTAGACTCATAGAATATATAAAATTGCTGTAACAATAGAAATGGTAGAAATAGTTCTCTAAAAAAACTGTACAAAAATCTCATGGTCTAGAATTCCACAATTCTCAGGACATTGATTGAAGCTTTTTTTTTTTGCTTTTTTTCTTTAATGTAGTCATAAAGCAGTGGTCTGGAACTTATGTGAAAAGTGAAGAGGGCTGAGTATGTACAGCACAACAGCTGTGGAACCATCTATTTGAAGATTACAGATGTGGAACAGTCACTTGAAAGACCAAAGGCAAGCATATGTTCATGACCATTTAGAACACAGAGTCAAAACCAGCTCCCCTGAGGGTGCTGCAGAAGCACAATTTTTGATACTGGTATCATTAGTTGCAGATCAGGTTAACAACATTCATTCTAAGCTCTCTTCTTCCCTCATGAGAATGTTTCTGCTTTTGCACATGTCTCAAATGAAATAATTCATGTCTGGTGCCTGCTTCAGGATGATTTGTTCCTAATTTAAAGTTTTAGCACAGGTGGGCTATGCATTCCTAAGGAAGGAGCCCAGGACAAAAATGTTACTCTGTTTCAAACTGTGTTCAGTCATTGCAGGCAACCATTAAATGCAGTGTGCAGAAGATGTATCATCCTATACCTTGGAAAAACAGATGGAACTGTGAAGTAGAATCACTTGGGTGTCAGAAAAGTAACTTCCACATTTTTAATGTCAGCCTGGATGCATCTGGGCAATTTCAGGCTCACAATGCCAGTTTGTACATGTTCTGCAGTACTTGTAGCTAAATTCACTGTTGATTTCCATCTGCATTGGATGGGTGCTTGTTGGGGGTTAGGTGTCCTTTTGTGCTTTCTCAGCTACTGGAATTTTTCCCCATTTAGCTGAGAGGAAACTTGATGGCTGGTACTTCTTGAGTGCTTAAAAAAGACAAAGAATTCGGCTGGTCTTCTTCTTCTTCTTCTTGGTCTTCTTCTTCTTCTTGGTCTTCTTCTTCTTCTTCCTCTTCTTCTTCCTCTTCTTCTTCCTCCTCTTCTTCTTCTTCTTCTTCCTNTCTTCTTCTTCTTCTTTGGCTGGCCTTCTTCTTCTTCTTCTTCTTTGGCTGGCCTTCTTCTTCTTCTTCTTTGGCTGGCCTTCTTCTTCTTCTTCTTCTTCTTCTTCTTCTTCTTCTTCTTCTTCTTCTCCTTCTTCTCCTTCTCCTCCTCCGTTTGTGGCCCTCACGCCCCCCTGTCCTGCTGGACATGCTGCAGCACCAGCTGACCACCACACAGCTGCAGATCCATCTCATCCACCAGCCCAGGATTCCTCTTCATCCCTGCTGCTCCAGTAAGGTGTTCCTCAGAGCCTGGCAGGTGCTTCCGGACTGACTGCCCACATAGGGGTTTGCCTCTCTTCCACTTTCCCCACCTTGGCTGAGAAAGCTGCCAGAGAGTCCTTTTTTCCTGTTCTGTTGTCAATACTGTAGTTGTTGTTTGTTTACCTTATAATACATATTAGTAAAGAACTGTTATTCCTATTCCCATATCTCTGCCTGAGACCCCTTTGTTTTCAAAAT
Organism: Anthoscopus minutus; assembly: GCA_013399455.1. Taxonomy (NCBI): domain Eukaryota; kingdom Metazoa; phylum Chordata; class Aves; order Passeriformes; family Paridae; genus Anthoscopus; species Anthoscopus minutus. Next base: position 83,777 of record VWYI01027295.1, on the reverse strand, counting down.
ATAATAATTCTGAGGGAAAGGGGGAGGCTTACATTTTTCTTTTTTTCACTTCAAGGGAGGTTCCTGCCTTCCTTAGCAGATACCTGTCTTCCAAACTGAGACAGTGCTCAAACAAGGATTCAAACACTGCAATTACAGCTGCCAGCAGCCATTACTGCAGAGAACCTTGTGCAGAGAACCTAGCAGGATTCTGAGGGAGGAGAAATACCATATACATTACAGGCCTGTATAGCCTTATACATAATTACTTATCTATTTCTATTTAAATACATATATATATATAAGGCTACACAGACAAGCATAAAATGGGTGTTTCTCAAATATTTTGTACTTGATTTTGCAGCCTTAACTTTTCAATCATGCATTTCATATGAAACAATAAATTGTAAAGTTCTAAAAATTTAAGAAATTAGATAGGACATGAAGATCAGGAAATCCAGAGGTAAATCATGAAAAATTTGACAGACTAGTGAAAGAAAGAAAAAACAAAAAAAAAACCAAACCAAACAAAAAAACCCCAACCAAACAGAAAAATCTTCAAAACAAAAATAAAGCCAGACCCACTGTGGAAACATCAGTCTCTGAGAGACAAGGTAAGCAGCTGAGAATGGAATTACTGCAGCACTGTATTGGTAGGACAAATGAGACCCTTGGTGTTCTGAAAGTAGAGGAGGAGTGGCTCCCCGCACCATGGGAGTCCAGGGACAGTTCAGTACATAGAAGTATTACAGTGCCAGAAGGCTACAGGGAAATCTGAGATTCAAAGTCTCGATTCTCTTCCACTTGTCCTGCTGTCTCAGCAAGGCATAATAAAACTTCAAGGTACAGCAAGCATTTGATTGAGACCGCTTCCAGATTTGAGCAAGGGATCAGGAGCCAGGCAGGCCAAGGTAAGCCCAGGCTAGAGAACAAGAATGAGGACTTGCTAAGAAATCTCTCTGAAATCCGATTCCCCTTCAAAATATAAATTATTTCATCTTGTCTTTATTGCTGTGCTCTTGCTTGAGGGAATAAGGTCAGGAAGAGCAAATGGTTGATAGAGCTCATCTTTTCAGAAAACACTCTGAAACTGTATCTCTTGTGTTTCACAGTGACAGCATGTGTCACAGAGAAATAAGCATTTATGAGATAAAGCTACAACTTCATGACATATTTGTAAGGAAAATGAACAAAAAAACAGTGCCTGAAAAAAAAAAAGGCAATCCAACCCAATGTACACTGTGAAAGTAAAAGCTTATGTAACTAATTTACAGAATAATTAAATTTCTTTTCACCAAAACAGTGAAATCTAGCTGAAAATCCATAGGTGAAACTATACTTCTTGGTATTGCTATGAACTATCTCTAAAGAGTCCAAAATTCATAATTAGCTACTAATGGCCTATAAATTATTTTTCTTCCAATTAAAACTATAATGGTAAAGCAGCAAGAACTAATAATTTAAAGAAAATAAATTTAAATAAATTTACATAATTTAAGCCATAATTTATTAATGATTTCATGCAGATGCAACATGACAAGCTTTACAAAATAACGTAACTGTACATTTTGTGTACTACAACAGTACCATAAATAAATGTGTAAGGCAATTAAGTCACCAACATGTAACCTAATAGTATTACTTGCTGGTCACATCCTTACCCTTTCAAATCCTAACCCTCCCTTTCCCAGCATTCCCTTCCCCTTCCTCTGCCCTTACTTCATGAGAATTACAGTAAACATCAAGCCCTTTATTGACTTCTCTCTTCTTACTCCTGAAACTAAGAACACTTATTGAAACACACCTTCAGCCTGGATTTGTTTTTCCTTCAAAATGAAGTAGGCATATTTGCCATTCTGCAGACATCAGTCTAGGGAGATATCATGGTACACATACAGTCAGACAGCAGGTGATTGTCAACACACACTACATCCTTTTGGTACATTCAAGACATACTTATCCTTGGCAACAAACAAAAAAAGTTTGCATTGCTATTATAGGACTGAAATCTGCAGGCCTTATAATTAAAAAATATTCCTAAAAAATGCCTTCTAATGGAACTAAAAGATGGATGTTGAAAAAAAATCTTTCTGAGAAAGCTACAGCTGTCTTTCACACTCTGGCATGTTATGGGTTTTCCTGAGGGGTTCAGGTTTTAGGAGGGAGGGTAAATAGCTTAGATATGATACCAAAGAGAGTTGGTCATGGTTCATCTGCTCAACATCTACACGTTCACCTTCAAATCTACAGCAAAGCAAACACGCCAGATTCCACTCAGCTCCTAGGAAATGTCAAGGATTTCTCTTAAAGAGGTATATAGACAAAAGAGGTTAACAATTAAAGCTGGGCAGAAAGACATTAGATACTCATATTTAAAAAAACAAAAGAAAGACCAGAAACTTGTCACTGTTTTGCTTTGAATGTAGTATCTGCCCAACAGGCCACGGCTTGTTTTGTTTACATTGTCCAAGGACTCACCAAAGGCTGAGTTCTACACTTCTTTGCAAACAAAATTGCAAAATTCCCTCAACATAAGTTTCATTATTCAGTACTTCAAAGTAGAGCTACAGTAAACAGTAAAATAATCGAGGAATTACTTACAAGAAATAGAATGGTATGTTTAGAACCAAATTCAGAAGTTATCTTTAATAATAATAATACAATTTGGCAAATAACAAAGTCAAAAGACAATAAAGACCACCTGATTTCATTTAAAAATTAACACACATATTAAAAGTTTCAGTAGTGTTTATGGTGTATGTATGTAGGTGTATGTATGTTATGGTGTATGTATGTGACACCATGGTGTCCTTCTTGAAAATAGTGAGCACAAAGTTAAACATATGCACAGAAGCACCTTCTTGAAGGCAAGCTGTTAGCAAAATGACAACAATAGTAACAATAATAATAATACCATAACAACAATACCACCACAATGACAGCAACAACAACAATAACACCATAATGGAAAACTAGCAGATTTGCAATATTAACAGAAGTCTCTGGGTGACATCACTACAACAAACTCAGTAACCTTATCAGAAGAAAATTAAAATATATTTCTGTATGCTAAAGCCATTTATTATTTTATAATTAAATTTATCTAGTCTAAGGATGATACAATAACACCCCTCTCCTGAAGTTGTGTAATAATTTTAGCCTTAGATCTCTTCCTGTGATACTCAAGTTACACTACCCTCCTCTTCAAAGGCAGCAAGACATGCCAGAAGTCTTCCCAGAGTTGTGCCACACCAACTCCATTACATCACCCCCGGGAATCTATTAAGCAAGGTGTCAGGGCTGGCCAGAGGAAATCCACCTGTTCACTCATTCAGCACGTCCTCATGTCCTGTCTGAGGATTTATTTGCAACATTTGCACTTGAAGGACACAGCTAGGAGCACTTGTAAACGCTCTGCTGTGATGCTTCAGGACTCCACAGTCTCTAAGTATCTTAAAACTAGAACTGAGAAAACCAAGATTTTCTTCAGCAATTTCTGTGCATCATTGGTATTGATTCAGTATGACTGTTAAGTTTTCATTTTAAAATTACATTATATTAAAAATATATATGTGAATAATAAATTCACTCAGAAAAACTTCAGGTTAACAAGCACTTCTCTATGTTGGGAAAATAGGCAAGAAAAATGGCATGAGAGAGCTTGTTGCAGAATGTTTTATGATTCACTTTTGCCTATACTTTTCTCTTACACTTCCAATCACTAGTTTTTCTACCTCTTTCACACTATATTCTCTCCTCACAGAAATGTATTAAACACACCCTTGCTGGCAAGTCATGTGACTCACTGCAGATGAAAAGAAAAAAGGTGCCACAGCTCAAATGAAGAAAGGAAACACAAGCCAACACCATTCCACAGGTTCCAACTAAAAAGCGGACTCCATCAAGAATGTTCAGCAAAAGAACAGCTGTGTTACTTCTGAGGCCAATCACAATTCATACCCCTGCTTACCACAAAGGGGCTGAGGCCCAGTTTCTCAAAAATATAACTTATTTTTCTAGAACCTGATACAACGCATGTGTTGCTCAGCATTTACATGCAATGACACCAATGTTTTAAATTATTCTGATCAATAAGTTCAAATTTTAAAAAGTAAATACTAGGTATAAAGCAGATATAGTTATAAATATGTAACTGACAATATAAGATATCACATACAGGTTTGGCTTCTTTTCTCAGATGAGTTTCCGAAAACACAGCTGCAAACAGACTTCCAGATTAGGCATCAGGGCTTATCTGGTTGTCATTGTAATGGAAAGAAACCTATGCTGCACCTGAACAAACAACTTTGTGCACTCCTCAGGCTGCAGTACCATGATGCTCCATCACAACTGTGGTGGCTCTATTTCTGGTACAAAGTGTTTAAACCCATACAAATGTGGCTTATTCTTTATTTACTTTAAAATTATGCTTTATTTTTACTTGCTTTGAACCAAATTCCTACCCTAATCTTAGCTTAGCTGTGTTGCAAAACAGGCCAGAGCAGACTTTTTCCAATTGGTTTATTTCTGTTGGATGCATTAACCATGAAATCATTAAAAGTGTCGTTTCTTTTGAGAATAAAAATCAAAGATATGACAAAAGAATCATAAACCAAAGAAAACTCATCAAACAACTACAATTAACATAACAAATATTTTTCAATTTACAGAAAAGATGCATTCTACAGGTTACAGTACTCCAGCAAAAACAATATTCATTTCAAAATCTAAGCACAAACATCTGCCCTGCTCTTCTTCCATAAGGCTCAGGGTAGAAGCCAAGCATTTGGAAGACAGCAGCTGACTGCAAAGCAAAGAAGGCCTGCCCATTGCAGGCTGCTTTTCCTTTAATTCCAGACATATGCTTTCTATATGCAGTGTTATGTTGGTAGATTTACTTCCAGGATCATATACCTCCTCAGCTCTATGACCCTGACTGCTTAAGCAGTGTGGTTATGCTTATTGCAGAACTGTAACCTCAAGGTGACTGCCTTGCCCACTCTGTGGTGCTTTATTCCACAGGTCTGGAGAAAATCCGACACAAAGATTCTGTAGAGTGTCCCTTACCTAGGTAACACATCCAGAGGTGCTATGGGATGCAAAGCCAGGCACACCCAATACAATTACAGCCCTGGATCAACAGTCTGGGTATTCATTAACTCCTTCGGCATGCTCCTATCACTGTCCTCCTTTAGCATGTATTGCAGGTGCAGACAAAATAATTATTAATGCATCTTACAATAGTAAAGCTTAAAGGATCAGCACTTCATTTTGGTTCCAGAGTTGAAGTTAAGTAGAAGGAGAAAGAAATGCCCAAGTAACACAACATCAAGTAGTCACATATATACGCCACCAAGATGAATTAAAAATCACCAAGAAGATGCTTTTTCTGTAATTTTTCATACACAAGAAGGACAAACTACTGCACTGAGAACCTTGGTCAAATAAACAAACAAGGAGTAAGTCTCTAACATTTCAACCTTACAGAAAGAAACAAATGTTTCTAGAAGAAAAAATACAAATTGAAAAGACAGTCCCAGTTCAATGCTCCAGCAAAATTCCTGGTCCATCTGTTTCTAGAATGTAGCTGGCATGTCCACTTTTTCATAGATAAGGTACAAACATCCATATGTCAGATCTAAGGAGGGCCATGGATGTAAATAGATCTAATGATCTGTGCAACCAGAAGGCTCTAACCATCTAAATGGAGTACACCAGAAGCAGGCTGAGCACAGCATATGAGGAGAAGAGCACTAGTTCAGCAACAAAAGACAGCTTCATCCAATACTATTTAATGTTTTCTGTAAAATGAAAGGATTAGGACAGATGGATGCATCACAGTACTCAGTATAGCACTTTAACAAAGAAGACATTTCACTTGCAATACAGAACTCATTTATACCATGTCTCTCTCTTACAGAATTAAGAGTATGTGGATGGACATAACTGGGACATGAGAGAATATATGTTTATATGTTTAGTTAAGCCCTTATTTTTAATAAAATTGGAAATTCAAAATATTTCTTATAGAAATGATGAATATGTTTTAATCTGAATAACACATTGAAAAATATAGACATTCTCTTAATTAGTGATTAGACAGTAGGAACTCCACAGATTCCAAAAAGGTGTCCAGGAAGATACAAGAAAACAAAACATAACTTCTTCCCTCCAAGGAAAAAAAATTAAAAATTGTATAGGCAGGGTTATTTAAGGCAATATTGTCTTCTATCAAGGAAAAGATGAAGTTACAAAGTTGCCCAGAATGATTAAATCAGCAACCACAAATTAAAGGATTCCTCTTTTAAGTCTTACCACACTACATTTGGTTCTCCTTTGGAAACATGAAAGCATGTCAGATCTCCATATGCAGTTCAGAGCTCATCTTTACTTATAGGAAGGGAGAAAGAAAAAACTAAAGAAATAAAGAGCCAACAAAAAGACAAAGGAACCTCAAAACTACAGGTTCCTTTCAACATGCAGTATTCTGGAGGTCTCTAGAGCCCATAAACAAAATAGCTGCTTTCTTTCTACTAACCAATAAAACTTAATACAGTCCTGAAGCTTGGTTTTCATACAAAGAGAAGTGCAGAAGCCAAGAAATAAATATTTATATCTAGCCTTGTCTAGAACCTCTGCTAGCTTTTCGCACTCCTTTACACAAATCCCAAAACCATAAACCTCTTGATATTCTCCAAAAAGTTCACCACCTGTTTACTGCATATTCATTTTATGAACAGCTATTACAGCTTCAGAACAATTTTGGAGGTAATAAGGCAGGGCTGTAAGTAATTTGCTATTAATGGGGAAAAGAGAAAATGAAGCATACTTCCTGCAGTATATATTTCTTGACTTTAAATGCATGAAAATTTGAACTTCTTTCTTAAGCCTATCCTTCTACCCAACTACTCTCATCTTCCACCGATTCTCTCAGTAGGCACAAAGTGGCTGCCCTGGCCACCTGTGTACTGCTCTCCAGGCAGGATAGACACAGTCACAGCAATCGCCCTGCCCTAATTCCCTCACATGCTTTTACAATCCACTCTAACTTCAAGGTCTAAAATCAAGCCTGCACTCCTGTTTTCTCTGCCCTGCCAGAGCTTCCCCAGTTAGAAGTACATATTGCTGCATTCTTATGAGTGTGCATATGTCTGTTACTGGTATAATTAAAGGGAATGTGGGTTCTGACTGTCTATGCCCTCAGGGAAGAGACAGGAACATCTGCTGCAATGTCTGCTTATTTCTTATTTTTCTGAACAAGGGTTTGGAATTGTTTATGCTTCATTGTTCAAACACATATATTGCATACAAATATAAGAAAGTGTTAGAGGAAAAAGACTGAACCCCCACCGAGATGAAATCGGTTTCAGCGCTACCAGCACAGTAAAAAACCACTAACTTCATACCTCATCCAGCACAGAGCCCTAATGCTCTTCCCAGGGAGAGAAGCTACTCCTTACAGTTACCACCTCAGGTCTCTGTGCTGTTATTGACAATCTTCCTGAATGTGACAGAGGGACAGACAGACCATGAAAAACATCTGACATCCTCAGTCATGCATCCTTTTCAGAGGCATTTAATCTTACGCATTTTAACACTTACTCAGTGGCTTTGGCAGCCAGCCAAATAATTCCTTTCGAAGGAAATCATGTTGTATAGTTATGGGAAATCATAATTTAGTCTCAAGACGGAGTTTTGTCAAGAAAGCTGCTCAGTTTTAATACATGTATTGTAGGGTACAGAAACAGAGAGCAGATTGCCTATAGACAGTTATACACTGTTATTTTTGTTGGAAATATCTATGCTTCAATTAGCAAGACCTTTTTTTGCTAGAACTGATCATCCTGCAATGGTGCATTCTTACTTATGTTAGCATACGAACATAATAATTTTTTTTTATTTACATTGTTTCAGCAAAACAAAATTTCTTGATCCTGTCAATTCTGCCCAAGACTGTGGCCACAAAATACAGGTCTGATGATATTACATGAAGAAATACAAAACACAGTAAAATAAGACGTACTGTAAAGAAAAAGGGTATAGAGAACAAAGCCTGACACTAATCTTTGTAAGAGTTTGGAGCCAGGACTTCAAAGAGGAATATATTCCGTGGCTCCTCCACTCCTCTACCACAAAAACAAAAGATGCCCCAAAGTCAAAAAAAAGAAAGCAACAAGCAAGGAAAAGAAAAAAAATAACCACAACACTACAACCAACACTTCGTAGAACTTACTTTTGTTCTAAAAGGCACTGCTAAACTCCAGGGTTTTGTCACTATTAACTTAATAGATTTATTGTAGAGCTAGTTGTAAAACAGTCAGATACTCATCCTCAGAAATAGCAGAAAAGAGCCATAAACCCATCAAAACAAAATAGGAAGTGAGCACTGGAAATGGAAAGACAAGCTTATGACAAGTCAAAGTTTTTTCCATCTGAATATGACAAATTGTAATATAGCAAGTATCTACCACGTTCTGCCACACAAAATCAGCTGCTACCCTGTGTTCTAAGTCTTGTAAACAGCAGACAAGCACTGCCACAGAAGGAAAACAGGGAAGAAAGCATGTAAAAAAAAATCAAACCACTTTGAAGAAGCATTGATTCTGGTTCTCTATTTCCACCCAATCTATCTAATAAACAGAATGCATCTTTGTAAGTTTATTTAAGAAATTAGGAAGAAAACCAAAACTTTAAGTAAGGTTTTTCCTCGCCACCTCTTGAGATTCTTTAGAGCTTGAAGCAAGGACAAAGTATGGACCAGGGTTTTCCCCAATCTCCCAGCCAAAGTGATAGGTAGCAGAAGGTGACTTTCAGTGAGAGGCAGTAAGGGCAGCTGATGCCATCAAGGGACAGCAATAGGATCTGGAAGGGAAGACTGCTCTAATGAGTCTTTCCAGTAAGTGTATCACTATCAAGTATGAAAACAAAGTTGTCCAGGATCAGATGGCCAGTAACTATTGCTGACATCTTTTCTGAACTAGCAGTCTAAGTTACTTATAGAATGGTTTGTGTTGGAAAATATCACTAAGATTGAGTCCAGCTGTTAACCCAGCACTGCCGAGTTCATCAATAACCAACTCCCCAGGTACCATGTCTCCACATGTCTTAAATACATCCAAATATGGTGACTCCACCACCTCCCTGGGCAGCTTGGTTCAATGCCCAACAGTGTTTTCAATGAAAAAGTTTTTCTTAATATTCAATGCCTTCCCTGGCATAACTGGAGGCCACTTCCTCTTGTCCCACCACTTGTTACTTGGGAGAAGAGACCAACCCACACCTTGCAACAGCCTTCTGCCAGGCAGTTGTATAACATGATGAGGTCACACCTGAGCCCCCTTTTCTCCAGTCTTTTCTTATGAAAATAATTGAAATTCTATCTGTTGGGGAAAAAAAATGAAACGGAAAAAAATCAGAGCAATATTGTGCTCCCTCTTTCTTTAAGCACACACACAAAAAAATTGACAGAACTTCATCTACAAATGAGCTCTATTTCTTGATTGCTGATCTGTTTCTTTAACATATCCCAGTTTGGATGGTTTACAACCTTTTAGCAAAATATACAGATCTTTTGAACAAGAAGAAAAAAAAAAAGAAAAAGGGGAAAAAAACCCAGATTTTAAGTCCATCTGCTCTACTTTGTACAGATAGCAGAATATGGAAGGAGCCTCTCACTCATTTTGCTGCTTTGTAAACAACCAGAGAACTGCACATTATCTGAAGAGCCACACTAGGGCAATAAGAAACAAATCAGCCATGGAATGGCTCATAGGACATGCCTGCACAGCTCACTAGCCATTGTAGCCACTGCGAGTTTTATATTATCAAAATTTATAAAAGATATTAGCATTCCATGAAGGTCTAGCACTTGACTGGGATTCCAGAATAATTGTGAATTGATGCTTGCTTTAAAACATGATCACATTCAGGGGGAAATAAAAAGCAGCTGGCATGCAAGTCCTTTGCTTAGAGATTCAGCCCCTGCCATTCCCTCATTTTTATGGGAATGGGCACCAATGACACTGGGTGATTCAGGGAAATATAGAAGGATAATAACCTTCAATCTCCAAAGATATTTTTTTAAATTAACCGAAAAGAGTTGAAGGTTGTTCTTCCCCATCAGAACCTTAATCTCCTATACAAAAGTAAAAGCAAAACTGATTTAATACTAAAAAAATACAGAACTGATAAAGGAATTATTTTCCTCCTTAAGAGGGGCTGCTCCTTGGCAAGGTAGTGCAAACAATCTCATAGCCCTATCTTCTAGACAAACAAAAGTTGCAACATCTAGCAATCAACATTTTCACAGATTAATCACAGATTAATCATCTTCATTGAAAGACAAACCCAAAAGATTATAGGGAATGGAAAACAATACACCTAACCCCACTGCAGATGCTAGATCATCTTTGAAATGTATTTATGAAAAACTGGAAAGAAGCGGCAAGCAGTAAAAACTGAAAAGCTTAGTAGACTACTATTAGTTTAAAAGAAAACTTGCAACAAGATTAGGACAAAGAGAAGAGTACAAATGAAAACAAGTTCATATGCCATTTATCATCCTTCATTCAGCCCATATATTATCTCCTCTTGGCACTTGTTAAGTGCATGCACTTCATACACAAACCACAGGATAAAATGAGCAGAGCAATGTACTAAGTCTATATTACTTAGACAAACATCAAGTAAGAGAATCTTGTAGCGGTCAGACAATAAGGTTGAGAAAATATATTTCTTAGGATTCTTTAACCAAGGAATCAAAAATAACTATGCTATTTTTCTTTTCTGGTTAACCTCAAGTTTAAATGAAGGGTTTAAGTTAATTTCTTCTATTGAGACATGCTATTTTTGAGCATGTTTATCCAACAGATAACTTTGTTATAGCACACTATGTATTTAAATTATCACTAAATACAGCTTCTAAAATTAGGTAAATTGATGGGTTTTTGTTGAGACAGCACAACTTTAAATTCTGCTTATTTTATGGCAGCTTAGAAGAATGAGACTTGCCCCAGAGCAAATTATCTCTGCTGCTCTCCCAGTATCTATTAAGTCAAGTTCCCAACTGCACTTTATTTCTTATAGAAAAGCCTAAATACAAATTTATGCAGTTAAACTGCAGGACAGTACTTAATATTCCACACTAAATAAATACTTAAAATTTCACACCTGAAACTGGATTTGGGTCAATTCCTTTTCCAGCTCACTCACATGCTGCTAAGCAGTTGTGACGGTCCCCTCACTTCTACCTCATGGATAGAACCTCTCTACAGAAAAAATCTTCAGCTGAATTTTGAAAGGTCCAGTGTTTCAAAGTTCAGCAAATGTGTGTGTCTGGGGGAACAAGCTGCCACTGTAACTACTTCTATCCTTTTTCTTGATAGCTTTCATTTTTGATTGTATTAAGGGTTAGGTGTCCTTCTTTTGTTCTTTCTCAGCTACTAGAATTTTTCCCCATTAGCCGAGGGAAAACTTAATGGCTAGTACTTCTTGGGTGTTTAAGAAAGACAAAGAATCAGCTGGTCCCAGGGGACAGCTAGAGGAGAATTGGACTTTCTTTTGTTCTTCAGCAAGGAAGCAGGACACACACTCTTGGAACTGTTTCTGCTGTGGAGAAGAAGATTTTTCCATCATCCAGACGGAACAGCTGCTTCTTCTTCTTCTCCGTTTCTGGCCCTCGAACCCCCTGTCCTGCCGGATGTGCTGCAGCACCAGCTCCCCTCTGCGGAGCTGCTGATCCATCTCATCCACCAGCACAGGATTCCTGTTCATCCCTGCTGCTTCCAGCGAGGTGTTTTCCTCAGAGCCCTGCAGGAGGACCGGCACTGACCAGTGAGGGGTTTGTGAGGTACAGCCTCTTTTCCACCTTTCCCGCCTCAGCTGAGAGGCAGCCACAGGGTCCCTGTTTCTGCTTTGTTGTTAATACTGTAGTTACTGTCCTTTGTTTGCCTTATTATACATATTAGTAAAGAACTGTTATTCTCGTTCTCATATCTCTCCGTCAGAGCCCCTTGTTTTTAAAATATAATTTCAGAAAGAAAGGAGGAGTTTACATTTTCCTTTTGATTTCAAGGGAGGTTCCTTCCTTCCTTAAGAAATACCTGTATTATAAACCAAAAGAGGTTGGTTTTGGTTTTATTTTTTAATCTAATAGAAGGTCAGGTCTACAGAGAACTACCACAAAGGTTCTTTTGAGCAGGTGGATTATGAAATGCTGGAAATATTTAGACAAACATGACACCACTCAACTGTTTTGCTTTGGGTTTTTTTGCTTAAGAATTGTTCAACTTTTATAAAGCATCATTGTTTCTCATAGAGCAAATGTAGTTTTTACAGCCTTTTCTAACTGTTCAGGTTAAACACCATACTATAATTCCTTTATTATAATAAGAGAATGGTTTTTTCCAAGGAGCTGACCATCACTAAACACTAACACACTGTCACAGCTAACATTTCATATCTGCACGCAAACAGAAGTTTTTCCAAATAAAATTTAAGAGAAATAAAATTTGTAATACTATCTTTAATGTGTAGCTTATTTAAGCTCTTTTTCTGTCTTAACTCTTAAGCTACATCGAGCATAATTTCCTTTTTTTACATAGTAAACATGTAGAAATGTGTGTAATGATCAAGGATTTGACACTGCATCTCTGCATATCCATTCTGTAATCTGTACCTTCTTTCCTTTTTCTCAGTTCTAAGTTACACTTGATTTATAAGCCCTTTACTCCAACTATTAGAATTAGTGTAGCTGATGAATTCTTAGCATATGTAGACAGATTTTTTATTATTATTTTTTAATCTTTTTTATTATGCCTCCATTTCAACAGATTAGCACATTTTTGCACTTCTAGATGCAGACTCCTCCTTACAGAGAGGGAGAGAGAGAAAGGATCTTCAAAGATGGACAATGCACCTTCAGTCAGTTTCACCATATGAAACACTGAACTGCACACTCCTGGGCTGATTCTGTAAACTCCTCCAATACTTAGGGGTCTATTTAATATAAATCTGCTTCCTGTGATAATTCATAACAACTTTAAATAACAAAAAAAGGAAAGTTTCAGCTTCCAAGGAAGGCACAAAGAGCCTTATTCTAGTTTAAGGAAGCTCTATGATGAGAAATTTTCTGTGGAGGTCCCGGAGCCAAGGGTAATAATGGTATGGAAGGAAGCCTCCATGCTATAATAAAGAAAAGGCTTTCCCCCATGTGAAAATATAAGGAAAGGGTCTTCCCCCACAGTTTCTTTGCACAGCCATTTGAATATACTCCAGTTCCATATATCCAGTTAGCCTGTTGGCTATCCCTCCTCTTTTTACCCCTAGAAGGTTCTCCCTTCCCTGTTTCCCAATTGGCCTCAGTTTGGTGCAATCCTCTGCCCCTCGTTTCCCATTGGTTCTCCCTTTCCCTAACCCCTCCTATGCACTACTTTCTCCCATCCCTACTGGACCCTGACCCTCTGGTCGACCCCCCTCTCCCCATATATAATCCTGGACCTTCCATTATTCTCTGCCTTTGTTTTCTGGTCTCCCCTGGAGTTGTGGCTAATAAACCCCCTCTGGACAGCCATACTAAAGGCCGCTTTCTTTATTCCACTGCTGCACGTTAAGTGTTCTGGAGTGTGTGCGGACTCTCTGCTGCCTGGCTGAGCAGTTCCCCGCTGGAGACAGCTTTCAGAAGGTACCATCACCTGACCATCCATGCATGACACTAAAATTTTCAAACTGCCAGCATTTTCTGATCTATAGCAGACACTAAAATTTTCAAACTGCCAGCATTTTCTGATCTATAGCAGACTTTCCTATTTATAGATTCTGGGAGAGCAAAAAAGTGCCTCATTCAGTCCTCATATTAATTACACAGATAAGCAAATTACAACACGGTTATTATACTGTGTATGAGAGACATAAAATGAAATATTTGAGATAATGTGAAAAATCCTTTCAAAACATATGCATCTCCTGCTACTGCAGCTTCTTTTTCCTCTTCCACCAACAAAGTACTTGAGCAAAAGCTCTCCAGTGGTGAAATTCTTCCCATTTTCTATCAGAATATATATCACAGTCTTCAACTAAAACTATTTAGCTGGAAAAATCAGTGCTAGAAATAGTATATGCATCTCTACACAAGGTATCTCGACAGAATCATCACCTAAGTGAGCAATTTTTGATGGGCAGTGGGAAAGAAAGCAAGCTCTTTCCGGAGATATATTCCCATTCCATATTTCACTGTGACAATTCCTGGGGACTATTTTGTCTTTTTATTAGTTGTTTTTTTGGTTGGTTTTTTTTTGCAGCTGTTCATCCATACACTACACCAGACTCTCACTCCATTAGTTTTATTTTATCGTCTATACTTCATCTACCATACCTCTCAAAGGAAGACAAATCAAATAAGTACATCGCTACTTTGGCATACAAAAACTACAAATAAAAAGGGCTTTGATCAGTTGTAAATAAAATAAAAGTGTTGTTATCTATGCAAAGTTAGCACTGAGTTTAAAAGCTTTAAAGTACCCACCACTCAATAGCACTCAACCTTGGTTGATGTTCAGCATCCCACACAGTATTTAGTTTTGGTGGATCTAATACTGTTACAAGATGACTTTACAGACTAGGACATTAATGCAGTGCTCAGAGGGATTTTAATTGTTACAAACTGAGTTCTCAACTCCATAATGGTATAGCAGCACTAACATCAATAGATACAGAGAGCATTTTCCTGGAGGCATTCATGAAGTCAGCAAATGTCACAGGAAGAATATGGGTATCAGTAAGGTGGCTGTTTGAAACCTGCCAGCTCCTGTTGCAAAACTCATTTGGAGAGTGGCTTCTCACACCCAACTCTCTTCTTATATTCTGATAACCCAATAAATCTATCCCTAACATACAGACTTAAAGACAAAGACAAGTGCCTCTCAGGCGCTTTCTCTTGGGGTCTCAAAACTTCTTTTTCCATTAATTGGCAGTGCTGCAACTACAAGTCAAATGCTCTGTGTCCACACTAACTAGATTACTCAACTATCACATGCTGTATACTGCACTTCAAATGTGTTTCTGCATGTACTTTCTAATAGTTATTAAGGACTCCTCACAGATTATTTTGTGAAGTATGAACTACAGCTTGTCAGAATATGTTTCAAGAGATGTCAGTTCATAAAGGCTAAGGTATGTCATGGATATGCACTAATTAATGGTATTTTTACCATAAAGGTCAAGAGGGAGTCTGGCATTCAAAATCTTACTAGAGCTCATATTAAAGATCTGATCATAAATGTTTCTATATAGTTATATTTCCCATATATATTTACAGTAAACATAAATTGCATTTTTATTTGGTAAACTCTAACTGTGATGCTTTCTTCGGCTATATCAAAAGATGCAAGTGGAACAATAGGCCGCTATCCCTAGATATTAAATATGACAAAAACAAGAGAGGTGTAGAATGCAGGATCAGTCTAAATTCAAGAAACCGTCCTAAATACTGGCTGAATTAGATTCATAAAATGACACATTTTTACTCAATTCCTAAAAAGTAGCACTGCTAATGAGTTTCAATTATTTTCTTTTACTACTGCATATGCAAAATTTAGAAGTACATGCAGTGATCTCTTAGTTTGTGAAATTAAGAAGCTAAGTGCCAGAATTTTAACTGTGCTAGTTTAATTTAGAATATTGTGTATGCCTGTTCTGATAAAAATAGCATTTTAAACTAAATTATACACACAATAAGAATGCTAAGGAAACCAGGACCACGTATTTAATCAGAATAACTCGTATTATTTAGCCCCACAATAAGTGAGTGATAAAGGCCCCTTCTTCACAATACACTGGTGGTTTGCTGTTCTGAGGTATAGAGCTCATTCTCATTCTCCAGTGTATTGAAGAACAGGACAACTGGTACCATTACTATTATTAAACCATTAAAGTGCCAGAACAAAATACTTTCTGCAAAAGCACAACATTATTTTCTCTAAGTTTATGAAAAGAGTGGAAACAAATCTTTCTTCAATTAAAATTTAAAAAATTCTAATTCATTGGAACAAAAAACTTACACGTGCTTTCTTAGAGAAACAGGAGGAATGCAGTGTGTAATATAATACACCTTAATCCCTACATCCTCATAACTAGAAACTATTGGGAACTCATTCTAACTTGTGACACTAATGGAAAAATCTCAGTTCAAATAAACAAGTCAGATAAATTATTAACTGCCTCAGGTTTTTAAAGAAAACATCCTCCAGGTATTAATTCTTTGCTCTGTTCCAACTGTTCCTCAGCGTTCCACCCCAATACCCAAGATGACAACCACATGTATGGAGAGACTGTGCTGATAAAGGAAGGAGCTCATGGTACAGTTCCAATGCAAAAAGGGCATCAGGCATAAGCCTGACAAGGAGGAATTTAGAAAGACTATATGGGCATGCAGGGATTACATCAAGCTAAACAAAGTTCAGCAGGAGTTAAGATTTGCATGGAATGTCAAAGGCAACAGGAGCAGCTTCTACTGCTCCAATAGTAATGGAAGGCTGAACAGGGATGAAAGGTTCAACAGGGAAAATATCAGCCTGCTGCTGACTTGGGCAGATGACCTACTGGCAGCAGAAATGGATGATGCTGAGGGACTCAATACCACACTAAGGTATCAAAGGCATCTGTTGTTTAACAGAAGGGGTTCAAGAACTACCATTTGGAGAGTAAATATTTAATACCCGTTACTCCACCTGAGACAGCAACAAGTGGAATAACACAAGGGTTGATCCTGGGACCCATCCTGTTTAATGCCTTAATCAAGAAGAGGAGGCAATAGAATGCAGTCTGTAAAGTTTGCAGATAACGCCAAATTGAGAGAACCAGATTAAAAGGTTGAGGGTGAGGCTGCCACCCAGAGAGGCCTAGTTGGGGTGAAGGAGGGGGACAAGACCAACTTCATGAAATTAAGTACACACATGTAGAATTGTGCACTTGGAAAGGAATAACTCCATGCAACAGTACAGGCTGGTTTTAATCACATAGGGAAGAGAGTTACCCACCTTTAAGTTACAAATGGTGAACAAAATTTGAAAGCCTAGTTGTATTAAGTTTGCACAGAATACAGCCCAGATTTTTACATAACAGCACTGAATGCACCTTTTGGGTTTTTTTTTCCATGTCATTCTACATTAAAAGTAGAGGTTTCCATGATACTTAGCCTATTTCTGGAATACAATACTTAGCCTATTTCTGGAAAAGATTTTTGGCATTTCCATCTTACCTTTGTATGCAACAATTGGGTGCTCGGCTCTGTGGCAGTGGGTATCTTCTGTTGTTGTTGACTCCAGTATTCGTAACACCCCAAGTCCTGCCAAGAGCTGTGTGAGAAAGAAGCTTCCTTTCATGGTGGTCATGCTGCCCTCCACACCAGCCCCTTCTTTTAACTGTCTGCTCTTCTTGCACTCATGTGGGAAAAGCACCTGGAGAATTCAAAGAAATTAATTTAAGAACAATAGCAAACCACAGAAAAAATAAGACAATTCTTGAAGTTTAAAACAAAACAACATTGCTTTCTTTCTGTGTAGCATTTGACTACTCAAAAGTATGCTGTCAGCTGCTCCTCTAATTACTTCACATACCTATCATCAGTTACCCAATTTAGGAAAATTAATCTATCACTCAGCAGGATTAAAAAAACTGATATTCATTACCCTATCTCTTTTATTTTGTAATGTGTTGGGAAAAGAATATTCTCCAACTTTTTTTATTTTATCAGAGCAAACATACTTAAATCTATCTTCCTGTTTACTTGCATCCACTGCTTCTTGACCTGCTTTCCTCAGAGATGAAGGAGTGCTTTGACCTCTTCCAAGTACAAGATAGAAAAGGAATTGCTCCCTCATGTCAATGACTACTTTGAGAGAACAGAAGCCCTAAAGCGTGTGTTTTTAGCCTATATGTAGAGTTTGTATGGAACATCACTGAAAGGCGTAGGACAAGATTCACCTCAATGCTCTGACACACACTTTTGCTTTACAGCAGTGAGAGTCACTGGTTCTGACACTAGCTTAGTCCCCATCCATTTCCTGACTGATGACAAGACTGTGAATTGCAGACTCAAATGATTAAGACCCATTTCTAGTAAAATCTAGATACCAATCAACAATATAATGGTTTTCATTCAGAATAAAAAAAAGGGTTTTTTTTAAAAAAATTTTTTTTAATCCCTGATTTTTTGAACATCCAATAACCAGACTCTTATATGTAATAATATGTATAGTGTCAATATAATTTTAGACCCAACCCAGTTCCTTTAGTTTCATCACTAAAAACATGGCAAGCAGAAACAACCTAATCATACAACTCAAAAGAAACTTTCACCGCTAGCAGCTTTAGTGAGTCACACAGGCTTGCATGCTCATAATACGCAGATATGAGACATCACTGCCTGTCATGGGGGAAGACCAGAGATGGAAGACAGTTCCAGAAAGACAGAAATGGCACTCTGCTAATTAATGGAGAAATTCAAGAAAAGAAAACCAATAATTTTGTCTTCTAATATGTTTGATTTCACTGAACTGTAGTGTGCTGTTTAATAAGGTGGAAGCTTTCTATCTGTGTAAAGTAAACATCCAAGATGCATAAAACAACGGACTGTAAATGAAAAGACACTCCACAATAACAGCAATGTGTTCTAAAAGCTACACTCAGAAGGCAGAATGGATAGTAAACATCAGTCCCTAACATTACTAGCACCAGCTTTCATAATACAAACTGCTTTTCTCTTACTACCTTCTTTTGCTGCCTTTAGTTGTCTTCCAGCTTAGATTAAAGACTACTTCTAAGAAGTAAATTTAATAGTCAGTTTTAACTTATTTGCAAAACTTTTCTTAAGTTACTGGAAAAAAAAGGAGAAGCTTCGAGGAAGTTAGATTCATATTCTTACTTTCCTAAGTAGTGTCTTATGATGTCATGTATCAATATGAATCTGGCCCTACAAATTGTGGCTCACAGCAGGCAGTATCTTTTCATAGAAATTCTGGACACTAATGCATGTAGTGCATAAAGCACTTGATCCAATTTTTAATAGACCATTTCCTGCAAGATAGATATTTAAATGTATGATGCACTATTCTTAAACAAATTCAAGTGGTTTACGGGGGTTATAGCATTCTTATTCATAGATTACAGATCATAAAAAATCACTTCTAACAGCTACTTCTAATTCACATTTCTGTAAGATTATGTTTGTGCATTTAGGAAACAAAATAAAGGTCTGATACCTTCATGAAGGTCTCATAAATAAATGGGCTTTTTTGCCCACAATGCAGCAGCAAGTATCCCAAGACTTAGGAACATGGTACTTTCATGTTTAAAATAAAACAAAAACCAAAACAAACAAAAACCAAAACAAAACCAAACAAAATCCAAAACTTTATTTTAATTTTGAAAGTCTCAGAAATACTCATAAATGTGTGAATATAATGGAAATGGAATTAAACAAGAATAAAATGAAATGTTTGTACTGAAATTAAAGTTTTCTATGTCTCTCTGGCTTTAAATGAAGCCCATGGTCTTTATGTAACCAGGCTTCCGCATCCCAGACAAGTTTCAAAAAAACCTCAGCTCTACTCAGCAAGTATAGCAAACAGATAATCCTGTTTCTTCAGAAAGAAAGAAAAGGGCGGCTACCCTTCATCCAAATATTAAATACACACATAGGTATGGATGCCTTGGTTTCCATTACAAAAAGGATACTTAATTTCATGGGACTAATAGCAGTATTAGTAATTACTAAGATGTAAACTTTAACAGGTCTGATGTCTTGTACCTTAGTCTTGGTTTGAAAAGACAGGAGTCTGCTAAGGAAAACAGAAATCTCCCTAGAAATGGAAAAATGTAAACCAACCCCTCCTCCAAATTATTATAATCTTGAAATCAAGGGGCTCTCAGGAAGAGATATGGGAATAGGAGCAACAGTTCTTTACTAGGAAAATTACAAAAAAGATGCCATAGTACAAAAATAACTACTAACAGAGTCAGAATATAACCTGACACCTTGTTGGTCAGAGTGTTGGTAGAAATCCAATTAAATGGTGGCTGCAGTCCTCCTGGAGTGATAGATGTGGTTCTGTTGAAGCATTGATCCTGTAGAAGGGTGTAGTTTTCCTCTGAAGGTCCAGTGGTGATGTAGATGGGTCCAGTGTTCCTCTGGGAATCCAGTGGAGAAAGACTGACTGTTGTGTTCTAAATTTCTGATTATATCCAGGTAGGAATGCTTGGCTCCTCTCCCTGGGTGGAGCATCTCACAATGGGATGATGTAATTATCAGTCATGCAGTGAGACTCAATGGCACATTAACAGAAGATATCACCCTGGAGGGAGGATGGGTTGTGGAACAGATAAAAAATACCACCCCACCTGGTTTTAACAGATGGTAATAGAATACACTTGGTTACATCTTGCATTGCAACCCAAGACATCCCTGCAGGTATCAAGAGGACTTATCCCACCTGTCCCCTGTGAACAGAACTGCAGAAGAAACAAAGATTCCTTCACACTTCCACCTTTCCTTGGCCTCTAAATCCAAACAGCCTCCTGTTTCATGACAGACTACTTATATGCCATAGGTGGTTTCTGATACAGTTGTTTGCATGTTATAGTCATGCTGTGGAAGAATTTTGGGGCCAAGGACTTTTTTCCTTACTAACTAAACTCTTTCACTGCATGCATCTCACATGGCAAAAAATGAGGCAGGAAACACTGTCTCATTTAGAATATCCAAAGCAAGGCGAAAGGAGAAACAAAGAAATACACTACTGACTATATTTCTCAGAAAAAAAGAGTAACAGTCTTTACTGTTACAGAGAATTTCTCTCTACCTTGATGTCTAGCTCTTCATATGTATTGCACAATTTTATTAATTTAAGCCTATTAATGATTTTGGATGTACTAATTTAAATATATTATTGTAGGGAATTGTGAGGAGAAGCTAACTTGCAACAACTTAGAGGAGAATCTTCAGATGCCCTAAGTGACAAAAGAACAGTAAATCAAGGGAGTAGATAGAAGCCTCATCACAAGGTTTTATGTTTTTATCCACTTCACTGCACTGCTATATGCACGGAAAAAGAAAGGAATCTGGAGACTGCACTTAATACACTGCTAGAGCAAAAAATAAAAAAATGTATTTTTCAAAGACCCACAAACAAAACAAAGAAAGCCAACCAAACAAAACTCTTCACCCAAGAACCAAAAAACCCATACATCCCCAATTCCCATGAAGATTACAATTAAACTCCCTCCAAAGAAACACACGCCTTCAACATATACCCACAGCATGAAGTGATGAAGAGACACCTTAGAAAATACTTCAAAACTTAATCTTTTTTCCACAGAATTTGTTCGGGCTAGATTGCTCCCTTCTGTACACCCTTGAGTAAGGACTACTGCACAAGTTCCATCCCTGCCCAAGACAGCAGCTGTAAGAGTGAGCCTGTGGAAGCATGCTACACAGACCTGAAACACTGCAACAAATCAGAAGGCTTGAAGCAGACAAAGCAATCTTTCCTAAAATCAACACTTCTCCTTATTGAAAGTGCAGCTTTCATGCCAAGAAGTCATAGCTACACTGAAGCAATACGACAAGACAAGACAAAGCCAAGAGAATCCTAAACATGAAAAGGTTAAGCTGGTTTCCTTGATTTCTGTATAATTTCCATATGTAAATCTCTCTCAACAATGACAATAATGGTCAGGTCAAAATACTTCAACATGTATATCCAAATAGTGACACCGATCGGTTTAACTATTGCTAAATATTTGAGGATACTGCACATTAACCTGTTATTTGCAAAACTTTTCTAGCAGAGTCCTTTATTCAGACTTTCAACAAATTGCATTCTACAAGTTTGTAAAACAATCTGAAGATGCAAAATGAAAAACAAAGCAGAATAAGCAGCACTATAAGATGTGATTTTTTTAAATATATTTTTTATTCCTGTAGGTAAAGGGTCTTGTGCACTTACTCTATTCCTCATTCTTTTTGTTTTGATCCACCTTGCCTAGAAGAAATATAAATGGGGCCCATTAAGCAAATGTATTATATTTTGCAAATGTAAAATGTAATAATAAATAATAGAATAATAGAATATTCTAATAATATGATAGTATAATAATATAATAATAATATAAAATATAATAATAAAGCATTTGGTTTCTCTAACAAGAGTATTTGATGAAGAAAAAAAACAGCAATTCAAGATTTTCTGTTTCAGCTGAACCAAAACAAGACACCTATTGCTAAAGAGAAAAAGTTTGCACAAATAAGCATGTAAGGCAGGTAACTGCTACTCCTAGGTCCAAGCAGATTAATTAAAAGACTATTCACTCCAGGCACTGAAGTCATATTTAAAATCAAATAATCAAGATATCAGTATTTCTAGATCAGTTAAAGTACACTGGGTTGGAAGTACAATTTACCTTTGAATTATAAACTACATTTTCCTTTGTTCAATCAAAATAAACTAATGTATGCAAAAGCTGCCACACTAGCTGCAGCTGTTATAAAGCAAATATGCATTCAAATAATTATCTTTGCTCATTCTATAAGTGACAGTTTTGAACTACATTTTTAGTGTAAGATGAAGTGAGCTGATGTCAATTATAAGTACACAAACAGCAGAGTTTGGCATGTGTAAAATATGCCAGTTTCAGGACTGGTTCTGGGTACAGGCATTCACAAGCAGGTCTGGGGTTTCTTTACATGCACACCAGTATTTACTCTAGCAGATGCTGCTCATCTAATTTGTTGCAGCAGACTCATTCCACTTTCACAGCGCACTTTGCTCCACATCTTTGCAAAACAGTAAAGATTAAGAAAAAAATTGCTCATGTGAAGTAACTATTCCAGATTACCTTTTAGCACTAGCACAAAACTGGAAAAAAAAACTATTTAACTTCGATAACTAATTAAACAAACCGTATATTCTATGGGTTTATTAGAATAGAATTATGAGTGCAAAGAAAGCTGTTGTCCCATATTGCTACTGCACACTTTACAACAGTAATAATTATTTAATTTTTGGTCATGAAGGTTTTATGAAAAAGTAGTTTGTCTACAGTATTGCTAGTAGTACTTTTTTTACAATTTATTAAAAAGTGAGAATGCTTGCTGCTGCAAGTGACAAGAAAACAGGGAGAACTGTTGTTTCTTCTTCACCAAAAAAAGGCCACACTGTTCTGTATCACTAGTAAGCATATAGACAAATCAGGAGCATTTCATGAATACCCCTACAATGTAGCTCAGTACCTCTTTCTGTAATTTTTCTTGACTTGTTAAAGACAACCTTCTTAAACTCATACAAAACATTTGAGAGGAAGATTGTTGGAGAAAGGAATACATAAAAAAAGGCTCTGTCACCACACCTACTGAAAAAATTAGCCAAATTCTAAGGCAATGTGTGTGTACTCAATTCACCAGTAGTGACAAGCCCTGGAGCTCAGAAGGAAAAAGGAATAGAGGCCAGAAGCAGGCATCAAGAGGGCTCTTTCAAACAAACAAAAAAAAACCAAAAGAAAACAAAACAAACTACACAAAAAAAAACCCAAACAAAAATCCTGCAAGCAGTTGTTTTTACTGTAGCACATACTGTTTCCTGTCAAATATACAAAAACCCCAAACATATACATCTTTATAGTATAATTACTTCAAAATGCATTCCTTACTCAGTATACCTTTAGAAAAACAATTTGTATATCAGTCAGATACACAATTAGACCGATAGCTCAAAGATCACCTCACTAAACATTGCAATGAGACTGGAGGCTACAGATCTTCAGTGAAATAATCCAGTCGTGCACTACCAAGTTTCATCACTGGACCCAGCAATGCAGACTGTTTACTATGCAACAGAGTAGCATATTCTAATTTGTATTTGCATAAAAGTGAGGGTCAGCTTCAACTAAAAAACTGATTAGTGAGTTCTGTCAACTTTTTTTTAATACTGTCATTCATTCCTGCAGTGGCATGATTTTTAAGTTCAGCAAGTGGCAGACAGCCATCAGTCGTCATTGACTAACACAGTCAAAAAATCAGTCCTTGAATTCAAAGTGACATTCTGCCAAAAAACAGCTAATATCTGTAGCTAAGGGTGACAACTCATAAAACAAGAATCTGTCATCAAAGCTAGTTCACTAGCACTTCTCATAAAGCTGATATTTGTGATTTTGGAAAAGGAAGCACTACTTGAAGAACATTGACTTGAGTGAAGCTAGGTGATTGTAATAACACCTCAGAACTCATTTACCACATTGTGGACTTCTCTGCCTCATCAGTGGGATGTAGAGCCAGTGGACCTGAGCAAGCTCCCTGAGCAAGCACAGGTCAACCCAGCAGGACCATGCAGAAGAGAACCACAGGCAACTTCGGGGTAGGAAGAAAGTCAAATCAGCACAGTCCCAAAAAAATCTCAGCACTTTTTTCAAATCCTTTTTTTTTCTTAGCTATCAATTAGCTCCTCAGCCTTTTTGATATCCTCCAAGACACAGCTTCCTACTTAAAGTTTCTTTCCACTCCTATCTAGTGCCTCGTTCCAGTCATTGTGAGAGCCTTTCCCCATGCAGTGCTTGGGACATACACTGAACTCTGATCCTTAGACTGGCAATCAGAAATGAGGCAATAAAAGGAAGGATTCTCCATCTCAGACAAACTACAAAGCCCGCAAAGCTTTTCTTTTACAAAATAACTTTAATGGAAAAATGAAATGGCAATGATTGTTAGCAAATAAAAGTCTGAAAAGTGAAAGGAAAAACAGAAGAGGTTTAACAAGGGAAAGGCATGAAGTGAAAGAAAATGATCCAGGAAAGGACAGAAGTGTCAGCTAGGGCAGGAAAAGGAAATGGAGGAGGAAGAACTGTAGCAAATAAGGGATCAACATACATAGCCCTGCATTTAATCTTCTTTTTTCTCACTACACAACACTTGCCTGCTCCTTTTCCAGTTGGTACTATTACTGGAAAACCAAACACAATTTCTTACAGCCCAATAGACTGTCAACACCATCAGTGACATAGAACACAAGCTGTTCTGTAGTAGAAGTACAGTTTCAAGTGCTGAGAGTAATACCAGTTCAGAATAGAGTCTGTATAACAGGACTCTATTCATTATTACAGAGTTTCAAAATGGGGTCAGGAAGGCCTCCAGAAAATTGACCCATTAATAGCAATGAAATACCTAGAAACTGTCATTTTGCTGTGCAAAATTCAGGAACTTCCTGAGCCTGAAACTGCAACACTATTCTGGAAAAATCCCATTATCTGCTTGCTGCAGTCTTGCCCTCTTCCCTGAGCCATGAACAGTCTGCTCCTAAGACCAGATACTGGGCTAGATGGCCCTCCGACCAAGCACAGCCATGTTCCCATTTTCTGCGAAGATATGAGTCTTGTATGCAAGCTTTATGGTCACAGAAAAAGTGAAATTTGAAATTTCACCAATGAGAATTAGGAATCTACGTGGCACTAGCATCACAGCCACAAGCAAAACTGTGACTTAATTTGCATTAACAATGTGCTGAAACTTCACTATATATAAAACACTCTTATATTACAAAGGCTTGTGATTTGAAAGCTGTCCAAAAAACTAAAAAAGAGCACCAAAAAAAAGTTTAGAAACATGGCTTGATTGAACTAAAAGCACAAGCTCGGGACTGGGAGGAGGTCAATGCAACCGAGCAGCAGATGACAATGGACTGAGATTACCACAGGAAAAACTAGCTGGGTATCACTTGAGCAGAGGAGGAAGAAGATAAAGGTGAGAGTTAGATGAAAAATTTTTGTCAAATCTTGAAGATGTATAAAAGTAGTTTCAAGCAAAGGCAAAGTTAATTGAAGCAGGTAAAAAAGAGGCAATAAGAAAGTAATGCATTAGCTGTTGCATTCTATATAAATTGGAAAAAGGCAACACAGAGACTGGAGTCACATGGATTGAATAATTAAAAAAGAAGATCATCACATCACACATTATTGTTGTAGCCATCTGGACATACTTTTTCATATTTGTAAACTGTACTAAAAATGTGCCAGAATTTGTACATGAATGTAAAGAGAAACCAGAAGGAAGACAGTGATACAACAAATTCAAATAGCTGGAGTTTTAAAAAAATATAGATATTCAACTTAAAACAGTTTTCTGTCATTTAGTCTATAAAGGACACAAAGTATAGTGTAGTATAGTACAGTATAAAAGTAGAACCTGGTATTTAGCTTTCATAGAAACTTAAAATAATACATTTTAAATGTGAATCACCAATCTAAAGCACAAAATTGTACTGTTAAAGCAAAACTATTAGTGAGCATTCTGCACATTAATACTAGGCAAACTTCCAAAATAAAGATTATATTAAAGCAGTTACTACCTTAAAGAACTGCTGGATGAGCTCCAGTGTGTCATGAAATGACTATTGTGATAGCCTGCTTCAGTTAGATAATAAAGGCAACTTCATCTTCTTGCAATAGGTTCAGTCCTGTTTTAAAGGGCAGTGGGTATTAAATAAACACTTCTCAGCAAATGCAGGGTGGTCACAGCTAAGACAACCAAAATACAGTAGAGGAGAGCACAACTTTTATGGAAAATCCACTCAGCTCCTTGGCCACATTTGCAAATGTATTTCAGACTCCCAACTCCTCTCAACTCCCATCTAATTACCAGCTTTTGATTTGCTTCCTTCCATCAATAACCACTATATTCTGCCTTCACAGCAACAGCTTAAGTGACAGCAAGGTTTAGCAGACTGACATAGAGGACAAGAAGAGTTAAGGCAGCTCAGACCTCCATCCCACAACACTCCTACAGAAATACTTCTGTTCCCCACCTACTCATTTAAATGTAGCTTTTCTATCAAGATGTGGTGGGTTTAGAGGGCTAATTAAACTCACCAGTGCACTTATTCATTTCTTGCTGTGAGATATGATTTAGGAGAAGGGCGAAAACTGGCTCACAACTTAAGAGTATGAAGAAAGCTTTATTAACAGAACTAAAAGAACAGGAAAAAATCAGAATGAAATTTCCAGAACACTTTCCCTTGCCCTGCCCACAAGTTCTTATAGGGTGAGATTTTGCTTGCCACACCATGGAGGCTTCCAAGAACACAGTCTTCTCATGGACTTGCATTTTCACAAACAGCAGCTGCCCGGTTTAGAAAATTTTTGTTATTGTGAAATTCCTCCCATTTTCACAGCCTTCTCATGGCTGAGTGAATGGCCCACGTCAACTTATGAGGTGTTATTTTTTAAGGATGAGCTGCTCAAAAGGAAAGGCTCTCTTCCCTTACTTCTGCAATCATCTTCATCTCCAGGAACACAGGTCTTTTTCTTTTCCCCCTGAGGCATAGGGTCTTCTTCACTCTCATCTCTTACTCTGTTCAAGCTTCTCATGGTGTCACTGCTTCTTCAAAATCTGCTTTATTTAATTATGGCTGCCTCTGCTCAGGTCTACAGGTTGAACACTCTATCCCCCCATATTTTGTTTTCTCTCATGAATTAAAGGAAATACTGTAGTTTATTACAGTCCATCTCCATGGCATTATCAAAATAACTTTCAGTCTCACTAGGCATCTCCTCATTCTCCTTCCATCTGGAACTGAACTCCTTTTTTTTACTGACCCTGGTGTCTTAATGTTGTCTCTCCACATGTCACTCTGTGATTTTCTCTCACCCAAGGGAAGAATCGTGGTCTGCAGGTCTCATCTGTGCACTGAAAGGGTTACCATTTCACCCAGGCCGGCAGGCATTGGTGGGCAGTGGCTGAAGCAGTCACGGCGAGAGATTTCAGCCAGGAAGGGCTCCTTTCTCTCTCTCTCTCTCCCTGGTAGCCGCTGAGGGGGCTGTGGTGGAGGGGCGGGACTAGCCCAGCCCAAATCCTGGGGGGATTCCGGCTAGGCAAGGGCCGGAGGGGCGGGGCCAAGACCTGGTGTTAACGAGATCTCAGCAGCTGTGACCTGGACAAGATTTGGCTGGGGCCCCCCTGGCCTCCCATCCCCTCCCTGGAGCCGCTGCCGTCTGGTCTGGCTGGCCCGGCCAGGCCACGCCAGCCGCAGCAGTGCAGGGCTGGCCCCCCACCAGAGCTCCCAATACCTTCTGAAGCTAGGAGCAGAGAAGACTTTTTCAAGCTTCCCAGGTCTTAAAATGTGGTGGTCACAGAGGCAGACCAGCTTCTCAATGGTTTATAAAGCTGTCAGTTCTCAGAACTGGACAGCTATATTGGCCTTTTCTAGCACAGAGGAAGCTCCCAGGAGACTCTCTCAGGAAAATCATTGCTGCGGGTGGTTTTCTTCCTTTTTCCTAAATATCAGCCAATGTCAAACCAAACACAACATAAGCATTCAAAACACACACATCTCACCAAGCTTCTGGATTCTTTCATCCAGTTCTTGTATAAGCAGTAGAGTATCCAATGGGATAGGTGACCTGAATCATCCAAAAGTTCAGCCTGCACGGATTTTATAAATTAGTAGAGATCATATACAATTAGTATCAGATAATGACAAAATGGTTTTGGTTAAAAGTGACCTTAAAGAACATCTAGGTCCAACTCTGGTCATGGTGTCCCATAGGCAGAGAACCTCCCACCAGAGCAGATTGCATAATGGGCAAGTAGGCTGCTACTTCACTTTGTTGCCCTTTAACACTATCACTGCAAAGATGATGATTTATATAATTTATACATCAACAAGATTTTTAGCACATACTTTCAAAGATTTAACATGAAAGCTCTGTTTAATGTTTCCTCAAATCCCATGATTAACTTCCATGACTATAAGCAAAGGGGCTTCCACCAGTCCAAATGACACTTGCATATCAGATCCTGCATACAGATCTCTGATTCAATTAGAATTGCAACAGATAAATCGGACAGCTCCCCTGTGTATCAGTTCTGCCTCCTGAAGATATTCATCTGAAACATAAGGAACCCAGACAAAGCTGTCAGAATCATGGAATACAAAGCCAGAAGGAAAAAAAATTATTTCTGTTCTTTCTGAAAGTTCATCCACATAGTTACTCAGTCCTGAAGTAAAAGAGAGGTATTTTAAAGTTTCTCTTAAATACCAAGTTAATAAATGCTTTCCTAAAATAAACCAGGTAAAATTAAAAACAATCAATGGCATAAAAGTTTTCAAAGATCATTCTACAGCTAAAATATCCAAACCATCAGAGTTTGCAAAAACAGAAGGCCAAATTCTTTCTTACTACAATGCTTATACTCAAGACCCCATCTATTGACATACAGATGTTTTACACATATGAGGAACATCCGAGCACATGCCTGAACCTTGTCAATATCAACTTGCTTATTTTTTACTAGATCTTAAAATATATCACACACACAAAATCACAACACAATAAAAAAAGTAAGAGAAAAATTCTTTCTAAAGACAATAAACCACATTTTTCTTTTCTTCCTCAAATGCAACAGTTAGAAATTTAAGTTCTATTTTTAAGTCTGTTTAAAAGTAGTAAAACTTGACATAACAGAAATCATATACTATCTGGTGTAATGTTCTCAAAGAACCTATCAAACAACAAATAAGGAGATGTCAAATAGCCTAAAGTTAAATGAGGAATGAATGGCTCCTGACATACTAGTTTTAAAAAAGGAAAGCCTCCTGTGGGTTTTCTTCAGAGTATAAACTGTGCTACTCTGTGTATTTGTGTTTCAAAAATAGTAAAATAAATATACTCTATTTTTTCCCAGTCTGAAATATCCTCTTCTTTTATTTAGATTACTTTGATTTCCATGGTTTATCTAGTCCTTAATGGTGATACTCTTTTTAATGGTTTCCATTTACAAGCTTTCAGGAAAAAAAATCTATTCCGTAAAGTTATTTCACAAACTAATAATGCTGTGAAAATTCAATTTCTTTAGTGACATCTATACCAATGGTTTCTCAGCGGCTGACAGCTTTCATCAGTCAAAGATTAAATTATGTGAAGTGTCACTGATGTCTCCATCATATTCAAAATCACTTTGGTAGCTTTGTAGCCATCATTTTTCATTTATCACTTCAGAATCTTATAAGCATATAGTATGTATGCACAGATTGTATACACTGAGATATAGCTCTGACTGCTCCTTTTGAAGAATCTACACTTCAGAGACCAAATGTATCAATGTCACCTTCAGCTTCTACATAGAAACACACAAGATGATTGTGTCTTTGCTTAGATTTTTCTACAGTAAAAGCACAGATTCAGCTTTCTTGCACTGGTTAGTTTGGATCCAATTTATCTAGAATCCCCACAGTTGCTTAAAGGGAAACTTCTTGACCACCACTTCATTTTATGCTAAGGCTGGATGATGTGCAGTCTCCAAGATCTTTACTGCCTCCTCAGGCTACCAAAGCTAATATTATATATACACACCCCCAAAACCCATACAGTAGGGCCTGCACTCCTTTTTGTGCTCCTCTATCTACCCTCAGCCTTCCAGTCTCTGTAGACCTCAGTTCCTCTCCTTTTTGAGGTATAAATCAAAACATGCTGTCATCAGTAGAAGCGGGTGTTCATTTAAACACAAATAAAATGCTAAAACACTACCTTTCCTTTCCTGCATTTGCTTCTATTTCTTTTCTGCACCTGACAGTGATACTTAAAATACTCTTACAATATTAAAATCTCACAGTCTCCATATCTTCCCTTCTTCTGTAAGCAGTTATATTTTTTCTCCTTTATTTACTAAGTCTCTGCATTGATATCATTTGCATATTGCTATAGAAAGACATGTTGTTAAGTCTGCTTCTAGGACAACAGTCCAAGATCAAAGCTCTAGAAGAAATACCAAGGAAAATGGCTATTAAACGAAAAAAAAAGCTAAATAAAAAAGAATCTTTGGAAGTGGTGTCTATTAATGACACAAGATAAAACACAAGAACAATAAAATATTTTACAAATAAAACATTCCTTTTGGCTGTGGGTGTGGTGTTGAAAAGTCAGAGTAGAAAAGTGTCACTTTATGCAGCAGTGGTGCAAATAGATACAAGTATCACAGGTACGAGAAGGGTCTACAGAATCTGTTGTTGGCATTCAAAATAAAGAGCCCAGAAGGAAAATGCTGAGGATGAAATGCCTTTCCACCATGCACTTTGTGCAATAATAAAATACAAGATTTGAGCTAGAGATGGGCAACAAAAAGAGACTGGACACAAAAAAAATCCTACAGCAAAAACACACCAAAGAAGGAAACTTGCATATATTGTATACATCTGGCCTAGTAAAAAACTGGCAATTTCGGGCAGTGTTAGGAAACGTGTAACTTGAGCAGACACTTAAAATGTGAATGACACTCAACTTACCAGAGTAATGACAAACTTCCTAGCAAAATGTTGTTGCTATGCTCTACCTTAGCATACTTCATCCCAGAGAGAGGATGGGCCTCTCTCTGAGGTGCACACTTTGGATACAGGAACAAATTCCCCATCCTTTCATACGTAGCCAACTCTTTCTCCTGTTACATGCCACTTGCACCATGATGCTGATGGGACAGTTCCAGAGTGATCTAGCAGAAATTCTAAATTGTTAATGTCACCATTAAGCATTCTGTATTTTTCACTACAGCCCTACCAATTTCTAATAATACAACCATACACAAATGCCTGTTTTACAGAAAAAATTCAGGGGAGAGTTTACAGCTCTGATTTTTCAAAAGACACAAACCTGTATTTATACTGTAATAAACACATCATATAGGAAGATGTTGAAAACAGAAATTGAAACACGCTGCTCTCACTGTGAAAAATCTTTGCAAACCTTTAGTGCTCTGTAAACAATAAATAACTGAAACAGAGGTCATCTCATCAAGTCTCATCTCATCTCATGAGCTGTGCTGCCAAGATAGAGAGTCTGCTCTATCTAGGCTGTACTAGCTAGTACATGGATTAACAGGGATTTCAGTTTCCAGGGCTGTCAATCTTGCATGTTTTCCAGTGCTGGATTTCACCACATTTTATAAAGATACAATCTGAATCCAAGTGAAAAGAAATTCAAACTGCTTCAGTGGTGTTGCCAAAAAGGCTTCCAGAGTAAATAGATTATACATACTTTCATGCACACACTGTAAGTATAAAAATATCTGTCATGTGGGAAAAAAAAAATCTATATATAAATAAATGCACCAAACTTGGATCAACAGAGTCAAAAGGTCTCCAAACAGGGTCCTTTTCTACATATTCTTCTGACATTTTCAATCATCATGACAGGAGAAAGCATCCCATGAGACTTTAGAAAAATGAGAGATATCTGGAATAACTAAAGGCAGCATCTCTGTTGCAAGTAATGTGACCTGAAGGAGGGCAGTTATGCCAGTAGGGGGAAGCTGAACCTTGAATTTTAAGCATAAGAAAAAAACAGAGAGATTCAAATTATAAATCAAAGACCATTTAGTTTCACACCAGGTGTTAAAACCCTCATTCTAAATGCCATTAATCTCAGAGATTTTACTGGCTTTAATAGAAGAGCCTCATTCTCTGTAGCAAGAAACAAAGAGTCTTCCATTAGGCACAATGACCTCATCCATCCTTCCTTGATCCTTCTTCACCTTATATGCAGATTCTAGCACAGCACAATTCATCACTTCAGTACTTGCACCTCAGTGGTCTGCAGTTATGTTACACGAGGCACAAAATTTCTGAAAGAATGAAGCTACTTCAACTCTGAAATTGCTATTACTGCTTTGAAGCAATGCGGGTTCCCTCTAACAAAGAACAACTACTACTACTGAGCTTTCCATTGTTATGTTTCATTTGTTAAAATTCCACAAGTCCACAAAGGGAAACCCTCATCACTACATACGCAGTGCCACAAGGAAGACAAGAGAGTCAGAAGCCCAGGAAGAAGAACTTTTCTCCATAAATAGATGAGGTCAAAGAATTAGGTGGATGGAAAAAGAGGTGACCTAAGCATTAATTTTAATTGGTAATGACTTATACGATATCATTCTTCTTTCCCTTTTAACTGCTCTTATTCTGCAATTCCCATCCATTTATCTAAAACCACACCTTAGTATCCCCTCTTCCTGCAAGGAAAATACTCTTTCCTCAGGACTGTCCATCAATATTTGAAATTTTCATGTCATTTTTGTCTTTGCAAGTCTTGGCCATATTACTTAGAGATTCTCAGTCTGCATTTTGGCTTCTTTAGATTCATTTTTGATACTGTTTTAACTTAATTAATGTCTGCCAAAAGCAACTAACTTCTCTGACCTAATGAAAAAAAAATTCCCTTCAGAATTTTTTTTATTTCAAGTCCCCTTTGAAAACTTCCCAGAGGAAGTACACATACTGGTACAGGAAGTTGGAATACCCTTTAATACTTGCATGGATCCATCCATCTCACATCCATAAACTACCAATGGAAAACCAAACACACTGTTGCTTTAATTCCCAGTATCTGCTCCCCTCTAAGCTCCTAAAATTCTGTTAATTCTTCAGAACTTTATTAAGTTCTTCAACCTTGTTTATATATTTTTAGTCAATTCCTTAAGATCAATTTACCTATTTTCCTCTAAGCTTCTCCCATGACCATCTTCATTCCAGTAACCTTATCTCTTCCAGCCACTTACACTGCCATCATTATGAAACGCTGTCACTTTTGGCCTTTCCCCTTTGCTCATGATAATGTAACTCCAATAGTTTGCTTTTCAAACTAATTCACAAGTGCAAAAGTATCTCCAAATTTATCAGTTTCCTCATTCTCTTTGTGCTTCCTTCTTAGGCTTTGCCATTTCATCTTGTTTATGTCTCCCCTTGAAGTCTACTGTCTCTACACCAAAATGGGAATCAATAGAACTCACATATTGAGAAAAGGTGTTCTGGTAATTCCTCACTCCCTGACAAGCACTACAACTGTACAGCGAACAGGGTAAAGAGAAAACTGAGATATTTGGGCTAAGAATTGAACTCTGAAAGAAACAGCTTGAACATATTAAAACAAATTTAATTGTAATTTATCAAGTGACAAAATAAGACTAAAAGCATTTATCTTACAATGAGGGAATAGGCTCTAAGCTCAGTGGAAGACCTCAAATAATGGCTTAGCATTTTTAAAAATAGTGTTAGTAACAGAGTTCTGTTCTGGGACTGTACCCTGCAACTTACTGTTTATAAAATGTCATCAAAAAACCACCACAGTGAGTCAGGCTGGCTGTTTAGTCAAACTGAAATGGCAAAACCAACTCAGACAAACATCCAGCCTGACCTACTACTTTATCTTCAGAAGCAGCTAAGAGCAGATGTTTAGAGCAGCCAAATTAAAAAATTATCTTCCAATCTCCTTAAAAGACTTCATAATTTCCATAATTTGCCGCTCAGTAACTTTCTTACCCAAAGGGGTAGTACCTTTGTTTATCAACTTTTTCTTTTTTTGCCTTCCTTTTTTGTCCACCTCCTTTTCCAAATTTGTTAAGAAGCTCTTTATACCCATATATATTATAATATATAATATAGACAAAATATATATTATATACATTTATATATATATATATTATATATATATGCATTATAGCACATACAGCATGCTGTGGCAAGGTATTTCAGAACTGATTTACACACTATGCAAAAAAAAACCAAACAAAAAAAAAAAACCAAATATATATTTTCCTAGCTTTAAAACCGTTCCCTGCCTGTTTTACTTCATCTCTCTTCTAATACAAAATTAGATGGTACTGAGTATTCATTTTCCATCCACACACCTCACAGCTCCTATAATTTTATAAACACCTAGCATTAGCATCTGGCTATTCTCTCTTCTCCAGTCTGGAAGCTCTCATCTAGTTAGTTATTCTTGTGTGGATGCTGCTCCTGCATCCTGCTGCTGTTCTTCAATTTTGTTGCCCTTCTCTGAAACTTTTTCTCTTCTAGTCCACTTGTTCTGAGATGAGGAGACCAGGACAGCATACCACCTTTAAGACACAGACAGTTACCAGATTCATAAAGTGTCTATATTTAAAAAGGTCTAATATTTTGATTTCTCTTCTTTCAGAGTGATTCCTTATATAAATTTGTTCCCTCATTGCTACTAAAGTATAGAGTTGATTTTTTCAATAAATTGCTGCTTATAGTCCCAAAACCTCAAACTAACTCAAAATATTTTAACAATACTGATCCTGAATTTCTTCCATCATTTTAATGGCCACTTGGTTTTACATGGTTCTTTTGCATTTGTTTCATTCTGCCCCCTTTTTCTTTACCTTCTTTTGTCCTGAAAAACTTAGTTTCAGAAACAAACCTTGTCACCACACTTTTGTCCCAAGTCACTTATGAATATAAAAATACCCTCAAACACTCACAGAGATATCTATGGAAATCCACTGGTGATCTCCAATGCACTTTTCTCCTGATGTTTTTGCCTTACCATTTAAACAATTATTCACACAGCTGGTAGTCCTCCTCCTTAACTTGTACCTGTTTAGTTCCTTTAAAAAATTCAAGAGAACTTTGAATACAAAATAAATTTTCATAATTTAAGCAGAACAATACATCCAATGATGTCTTTCACGTGCATGCCAGTTGTCCCCTTTAAAGACTACAGGCCATTTTTGTGACTTGTTTTCAAATAATAAAAATGCTGGCTAGATAAGATCTCTGGGAGTCTTCCAGTCAGACAGTCTGGCTAGCCATTAAAAGCCATAGAAGATTGGGTCAGCCCTAGCAATGTCCAGCTAAGACTTGAGAGCTCCACTGGGAGAGGTGCCAGCTCCACCACAAACCCATGTTTTATTCAGTGTGGCACTACACTCCTGCAGAAAAAAATATACCTACAATGTCCAGTCAGAACATTTCAATAATGCAATCTGTGTGCATTACCCTCCTGCTATTGGTTTGCCACCACTAGGAACACTGGCTCCCTCATCTTTGTAAACATCCTTCAAGTAGTTGAAGGCTAATATTAACCAGTTCACCAGGTCTTAAACATCCTTTTAATCAGCTTTTATTCACAGAAATCAATCCTTTCTCAGTATCGCCACTGCAATAATCAATGTTCTTTCTAAAACAGAGATACTAATCTAAATTTTTAATTAATCTAATCAGTTTAAACAAGAGGCCCACTGGTTTTTAGACTCCCTGAGTCCACATGAATGCTTTCTGAAATATGGTATGAAATTAGACATCTTCAAGTACTCAGCTGTTGAGACACTTAAAAACAAGAGGCTGCATGCCACAGTCAGTAGCTGGTCTATTTCACTCTACCATTCCTAAAACTACTGGGTAAACAACATCTGGATCCGTTAAATTGAGAACAGGAAATTTGTTCCAGAAAGGTAATCTCCTATGACTACCATTATAAGGTTTCTAAAACAGGAACCACCCCTCAACTTCACACTTTTCGGTGTTGAGCACATATACACAGGCATTACTCAGTTTTCTGCTATCGCTTTATCTCAGAATGTTCCTGTCATAGTGTCATTATACACAGGCCACACAGAGTCTCCAGCTGGCCTCCTGCTCTCGGTGTGGTTGAAAAAAAGCATTTCTTAACTTTCTGTTTAGCCTGATAGGGGAATGTTTTGGTCTTAGTTCCTTCTTTGAACACAGACACAGCTGTTTTTAAGAAGTCTTCCTGCTTTGAATAGTCTTCTCTACCTTGTCATTTAGCCTTACAGGCTTCCTTTTCCTAAGACATTTTTAGACCGCATTTATGTGGAGCCTCCAGAACAGCATCCTGAAATAGTCATCTACAAACATGTTACTCTTACAGTTACCCTTTCAGCGTTGCTTTAAATAAATATCCCCATTTTTTACACAGTTTCCCTTTTTGAAGTTGAGCATAATTTAGGAGAGCTAAGAAGAGAGGAGAATTGCAGATTTCTTTCATTCCTCCCATTTCTATTTGTTGAATTTCCTTAGCTTAGAGAAAAGAGAAAGGCAGAAGAACTGTAATGGTTTACAAAGTCACATCACAAGTCTGTTTTCCAGACATCTTCTTACAATCTCTCCATGACATTGTCATCTACTGACTGAACAAAATACAGTCTCTTACCTACCTTTTAGTCAGCATCCCTCTATAATCATGTACTGCCTCTGTTCACCATTTGTGCAGAGCCAAAGTGAGGTCCTGGGTCTACCCTGGAGGCTCCTAGGAGTTAAGGAAACACAGAAGAGAGATAATAGATATTGAGGAGGGAGCTCATCAGCAATTCTCAGACATTTATTGCAGACATAAAACATGTCTCTCACGTCACTAAATTAGAAATGTAAGGCACTTTAACTACACATTATGAACAAGAACCAAATGGAAAGAGAGAGGAAAAAAATATTGTTCTTTAAAGTACCTGTCAGCTTGGGATGAGAATCAAAAGATGAATACTTGCTGCAGAATTATCAAAATCCATGAATTTGAAAAAAAATCCTTATTATTAAATTTTGCCTTGGTGCCTTAACACCACTAAAATAAAACATGCCTAATGCATGTACTTAAATCTATCCCTATGGACAGACATGTCCATGACAAAATTCAGATGGGTAAAACTTCAGTATTCTTCCACCTTTCCATAAAGCACAAAGTTCAAGAGAAAAACATAGTTACTCTAATATTTCAAAACAATACAAAAGGCATTTTCAAGAAAGAGATTCATCATTAAGCACATTTCAAGACATTAATCCATCTTGTAGGAATGACAAATATAACATAAAAATTAAAAAAATTATATTACTTTTTTATTTATTTTTATTCTTTTTTTAAAGAAAGTACTGCTAATCAATCATTTTCTCTATTTGAAAGAGCAAGACAGGAATCACATAGCAGTTTCCTGCTCTTAACACCTCAAGAAAAAGGCACTTCAGAGGAAAAAACAATAGTACTCTGCCCAATTTAAGCATTCGTTTCCTAGATTGAGAATGTTGACAGAACAAAACAAATACAACAGCAATCAACAGTTCACCCTGCAACCTAAACAGAGACATGAGGCAAAAAAAGAGTCATTGTTCCACTCTGTTTATTCACTTATATGATGTTGTCTCGGTTTTTTGAGACAGTTATCTGTCAGGGAATGCAGAAAAAAAAAAAAAAGTAAGCCTCCACCCTTTCCCTCCGAATTATTATATCTCGAAAACACGGAGTTCTCAGGCAGAGATATGGGAATAGGAATAACAGTTCTTTACTAATATATATATATATATTAAGGTAAACCAACAACAATAACTACAGTATTAACAACGGAACAGAACAGGGACCCCGTCTCAGCTGAGACGGGGAAAGTGGAGAAGAGGCAGTGCCTCACAAACCCCTCAGCTGGCACTTAGTCTCGGAGTTCCTGCAGGGCTCTGAGGAAAAACTCCTCGCTGGAATGGCAGGGATGGGCAGAGAGTCCCGGGCCGGNTCCCCTCCCCACTGCCCCCGGGGCTCAGCCGAAACTTTTGTCTTTTAAAGTACCGATGATATACCAACCATCGAGGCTTTTTCTCCCAGCTAAATGGGAAAAATTCCACTGTTTAAGGAATGAAAAAAAAAACAAAACCACGTAACCCCCAACAGATGTAACTATACTAGATGACTGGAAGTGTTTGTGATTTTTTTTCTAGTGCTTTCCTGACCTATGAAAGTCTCAGGAAATCTGCCAAATGCATAAGCATAAAAATGTTTGGAAACATCATACGAACAAGAACTCTCCAGGTTGGCCAAGATTCAGATTTATGCTTCCCCCAACAAAATTTCTCAAGAATCCCATTCTCTCTATCATCAAGTACTTCAGATTATAATTTATATATTTTCTCCTAAACTAAGGATTTATATAATATCATTTATATCATATGTGCATATATACATACCCCTCTGCGAAATTCAGTGATGTCAAACTCTGCTGTAGTTGTCAAAAGCAGATTCTGATAGTGTTCAGAAGGTGGTAGGATAAGCTTATATTTTTGACAAGACATTGCATCACTTTTTGTCTGCCTCCCACTTTTTAGAAAGGCAAGGACAAATTTAAAACTCAGAAGAGGACCAAATTCTGCTTTTTATGTACCAGAGAATACTCAAACACCTCAGCACTCAAACCACCAATCACCAGTGCATGTTGATGATAAATTACACTGAGACATTCAGTCTGTCAAGTAATTAATTATAACTGTTACCATGCAGTAAGTTCTACAGACAAGTACAAGCAACCCATCTCTCCAAGATGCAGTGTGCAAGTGATTTATGCATGCATTCACTACACCAGAATGAGCAGCTGAATGATTAGACTTTGAAACATTACAAAGAAGGCTATATACCTCCATTTTCCTAGACAAGCCTAACACTACTAGTGCTTTTTATAAGCACTTGAACCTGCCCACTGTCCCCACACCACTCACTTCACGATTCTTATTTCTACATAAACATAGCAGATTTTATTTGATCAATTGATTTAGGAAAAAAATGTGCATACACTGTGTTAGTTTGATATTAGTTAATATTAAGGAGGATGGAAGGAAAGCATCTACGGAAATAGTTTTCCTGAGAGGCTCTTGGGAGATTCAGAAAGGGCCAATAGCTGTCTACTTCTGAGAACTGACAGCTTTGTAAACCAGTACTGACAGCTTTGTAAACCATTGAGATTCTGGATCCACCCCCGTGAATACGCCATTTTAAAGCCCGGGAAACTCTGAACTCCCTGTTCGGCTTCTGGCTTCTGAAGGTATCAAAGTTGTGGGAGGGTGAGCCGCGGCCTTCCTCCAGGGCCGTCCGCGCGGCCTGGCCAGGCCGGGCCCGGGCCCGGCCCCAGCAGCTCCTGGGTGGGATGGGAGGCCACGAGGGCCCCTCCAGCTGGAACAGGGTCCAGCCCTGCCTCCAGTCACCCCTGTGCTGAGCTGGGATTTTCCCAGGCTCTGGCCCAGGACAGGCCCTCTCCCTCCTCTCTCCCCCCTTTCCACTGCTGACTCCCCAGCAGGTGCTGAGCAGGGAGAGAGAGAGAGCCCAGCTTGGCTGCAATCCAGTCCATCACCATGACTACTTCAGCCACTGCCCAGCATGGGTGAAATGTTAACCTTTTCAGTGCACAGACAAGACCTGCAGAGCACTATTCTTCCCTTGGGTGAGAGAAAACCAGAAACTGACAACATGAAAAGAACAGGGGCAGTTGATAAAGAGTTTAAGTACCAGAATGAGGAGAAGGGGAATGAGGAGATGTCCTAGTACTGGGACTGAAAGTTCTTTTGATAACACCATGGAGATGGACTATAATAACTACAGCATTTCCTTTAATTCTTGAGAGAAAACAAGAATAAGGGGATGGTGAAGTGTTCAAATGTGAACCTGATCAGAGGTAGTAGATGTTGAAGAAGCAGTGACGCTCTGAGGAGTTTGAGCAGAGAGACAGAGATGAGAGTGAAGAAGACTCTGTCTCAGGGAGCAAAGAAGAAGCTTCTGTTTTTGGAGATGAAGATGATTGTAGAAATTGGTGAAGTGAGTATTTTCCTTTGAACAGTTCATCCTTAAAAAATGACACCCCATAAGTTGACAATGACCCATTGACTCAATTGTGAAAATGGGAGGAATTTCACAACAGCAGAGTTTTTATTAAACCGGGCAGCTGCTGTTTTGTGAAGATGCAAAGCTACAAGAAGACTGTGTTCTTGTGGACATATCTCCAGGGTGTTGAGAAAG
Source organism: Anthoscopus minutus (assembly GCA_013399455.1). NCBI lineage: Eukaryota > Metazoa > Chordata > Aves > Passeriformes > Paridae > Anthoscopus > Anthoscopus minutus. Next base: position 43,196 of record VWYI01027295.1, on the reverse strand, counting down.
AAAACTCCTTGCCCTATCAGAGTTGAGGAAAGATTATTGTAGAAGTGATAACTGATTTAAAAATCCCAGGTTTTGTTTTATGTTGTCAGGTGGGAAAGAAAAGAAGTGGGCAGGGGAGGGAAGTGTTCTGGAAGTTTCATTCAGATTTTTTCCCTTTTTTTCCATTCTTTTAGTTCTGTTAATAAAACATTCTTTATAGGCTAAGTTTGAGTCTGTTTTCCTTTCTCCTAAAATCATATCTCACAATAAAAAAAATGAGTAAGTGTACTGGTGAGTTTAGCTAGTTCTAAACCCACAACATACACAAAAACTAATACATAAAAGTTAGATTTCTACAGATTCACATCTTACTTCCCTTACACTTCTTCATATGGCAACTCTGCTGCTCCTATGGCTGTGGTGTTACTCTCATCAAGCACAATACAGTACATGCTGTGGGTAGGATAACACCAGAAACTACCCTTAGTACTCACTAATTTAAGCTAAAATTGGGCTAGCTCAGTCTACACAGCCCACACCAAACCAGTCTTACAGAAACTGTAAATAAAGCTGTGAAAATTAGAAGTCTAACTGCAAGAAAGACACATCAATTCTTTTACTGGAACGTATGTAATCATGCTTTAGTTTACTTTTGCTTTGGTTTAGCAACAGTTGCTAAAGCAAAATGGCTAGGGATTTTTAGGGGAGAAAAGCAGAACAAATGAAAAATCAGTAACATCCTTGAATATGTCCCAGCCACCACTGCTTGAGACCACAGAACCAGCCCATACAAATGCATCCCAAACAGACAGACACATGTGTGTCTATACACTGCAGAGCAGAAGCTCAATGTGCAGAGTCCTATGCCCTCTCCTGCTTCCCATGCAGGGCTAGGAAACTTCCAGGTCTTGACACATGTGTCTTCTGGTTCAACTCAGAAATTACATCCAGTCAAAACAGGAGCAGTACCAGGACTCTTAAGTTCCATCTTTATTCTCACCTTGCTGAGCAGACGCTCCCAGACATGAACAACAGTGGACATGTGCACATATACACGGGTGCATGCAAATCATAAAAGCAGTAGATCTGACTAATCCTGAGTTTGTCAGGCTGACTCCATAGGCATGGTAAAGTCAAAATAATCAGAACAGACTCCTTTAGGCTAGAATAGAAGAAATTGAGAGAGAGTCCAGTCCAGAGACTGGAGTGCTAGGACAGGAAACCTATTGCTAGCAGGAAATGCTAGCAGCATAGGCCAGAATCTGTGATGTCATCAGTCAGCCAGAGTTCTCTGGGCAAAAACTACAAAATAGAATTACATAACATTCATCTGGGACTTGACTAATAATAACTCATTTAAAGCCACTGAACTTGCCCTGCAACTTGCTTTTACTCCATTGCGGTCAAAGTGACAGGATATGCTAATGTTCATTTAGCCTTTTAACTAACCACCACAGATTTATACTCCAAGAGTAGCAGCACTTAGTTCTTCCAAAAAGCCCACCATGATCCCAAAATAGTAATTTTTTAAGCAGAATACATTATTAAGACTGCTGAGAGAACAAACAGTATTACCTTGTTTAAAATGGCAGAGATGGAGAAAAACAGTAATAAAAGAGAAATTATTGTGGTCTTGCTCCCACTGAAGTAATGTTTTTCATGAAGACTTCAAAGAGCAGGGAAAACATGGCCTTTATCCAACTTTCTGCAAATTACACAACGGAGTAATTCTATTTAATCACTTCACATACAACTCTGATCTCCTTGAGTTTGACAGCAAAGCTTCTGAAAATATTTATTCTTGAGCGTGACATTATTTATCCTTGTGCTTCTCTGGTCTTTTACTGCAGTCTATAGGACATTTCAAGTGCTCTGTTGCCACTGGTATTCACTGCCTACATGTCTCCAAACTTTTACACGGTTTTCTGAAATGGAATTTCACTGGTTTGATGATCCACGCAGATTTTTCCAGTTCTATGATACTGACAAGAGTACCACCTTTGAGTACCTTTCCACCAAATGGTGTTAGTACTGAGGACACAAAAGGCCAAGAGGGTCATGACCAGAGAAATCAACTTCATAATGAAAGTTAAGGAAAAGAATTATTGAACACTGTAGAATACGTACACAAGGTTTGTTTCTCTGTGTGTATCTCTACAAGACTTAGATAAAAATAAATGTTTCTAGCATTTTTGGGTATCCTTAAGATGAAACACAATACATGTATTGTGTTTGGTTTGGGTTTTTTTTGTTCATTTTGGTTTGGTTTTGTGTGTGTTTGTGTGCATATGCATTTTAATATTGCAGAAGGATACCATACAATGGTCTTCAAAGAAATCTCATTTCTTCTGCAATAAGCTACACTGTACTGCTTCTACCTCTTCTACCATTTTCACCTGCAGGATAAATAGTCTCAACATACTCCACTCACCCCGACAGCAGCACAACTATTCTTGGAATAAAATGTCATTCCTTTTCTGGAATTCTTACAAGTAATTTCATATCTTAAATGATTCTCTGAATTAAGTGACATGCTGGTAGGTGATGCTAGCATGTAAATCTTAAATTTCATTGATCATCATGTTTTCCAAAATCTACAGAAGTCTGGGGAAAACAAGCAAAATGGAATACCCTGTAATTTAGTCTGCATTAAAGAGTTGCTTGCTTTCTTTCATTAACCAGTACACGGCTCCTTTATTTTGCAAAAGTGGCAAGTAAGCTAAGAAAGGGAAAACCAAAACTATGGGTATCATGGAAGATCAGTCCTTAGCAAATGCATCTTTAAATATGTAACCATAAAAATATTGTTTTCTCTGACCTTTGGCAAAAGCCAGTGAACCTTTTCATTTCAGTTTTAAAAAATTCAAACAATGCTTAGATAATAGACAGCTCCTAGAGAAAAAAAAAGTCCACAAGCCCCAGGGAAGTCCTAGATTGTATTTACTATTCTGAAATACATTTGCTGTACTGCAGGATACCAGCTGATATGTTTTCTGTAGCATAATTAATTCAAAGACATCTGCTTGCTAGCAGACCAAGGATGAAGCTTGTGGTTATGAGACCTGGATTATAGTTCTCACTCAGGAACTGATTTGTGGTGTATCATTGAGAACCTTGATCTGACCCCATTTCACTGTCATAAAATGTGAAGACGTCTTTTAATATAACACATGTTCTTTAAATAAAATGCAAGTTTTTATATATCTCAGTGAACCACTTTGGAAATACCCCAATTCCAATTAAGACTGAACTCCTGAGGATACTGACAATTACAGGAACCCTTTATGATTGTGTTCTCTCAGTCAGAGAGCCCAGCTGTCTTCTGGAGAAACAGGACCGAACAGATTCATGTAAGTACTGCAGATGCAAAATAATAACAAAAAGGCTAATCTTGAATATTGCAGATGCTGATAATGTTCACTGCCTAACAATGCAGAAAGTATTACACTCACTATTCCTTACAGCATGCACTGCTGCAGAGAAATAAAAAAAAAAGCTGCGATATGTAGTCTCGGAGAATCCAAGATGATAGTCTGAAGATGAAAATCCAACTCAGTGTATACAGCCTGAGATTGTTGGAAAAGTCTGTGCTAATATGCAGCAGGCTCCCATAATTGTGCAGCTGAAGTAATTATACCCCAACAAAATGCAATTACAATTTACAGTGTTTAAAAACTCTGCCAGTTTTTACACATGTTGGTTAATTCCAAAAACTGGCTTATCCACTTTGCTAGTTAAAGTGTTCCAAAATGATTTAAAGAAATCATATCCATTCCATTTTAAATATAGGAGATCCTATATGAAATCCTAGGTAAGTCTATGAATTTTATTTGTTATATATCAGGAAAAAAACATTGACTTGTAATCTGCTTTTCCAAATGGGGGGAGACTTCTTAAACCTTATGGGAAAGAGGCTTGGGGTGGGGAGCGTGTGTACAACTCATCAACAAAGTTCATACAATTAGGTTCCCAGCCTTCATGTATTGAAAGCATTTATGATATGAAAGAAAGAGAGAGGGAGAAAGAGGGAGAGGGGAAGAGAGAGAGAAGTAACAACAGTTTCTTTGTCTACAGTGCTTTCATACTGTGTCTTTTTTTTTTTTTGGCTTTGGTTGTTCTCCTTCAGTGATGGATGCTTTCCCTTCTTCCTCAGCATGCATGCAAGAAAGACAAAACCTATTGTATCCATCACTGGAGCCAGAACACATGGCACATTCCATCTGGTACCATAAATCCCAAAGTGATACATGCTCCCTGCTTCCCCCAGCAAGATGCCTAGCACTTTTACTCTATCTTCAGCATGAAGTTGAATGCTATGGAGTTTAGGGTTCATTTTTTTAGGTGACTGTAGAGATAATAAGAATATGTTTGTTGTGATGTGAACATATTCCAAGCCTTATCTGAAATACTCTTACTCGGGGCCAAATGTTTTCCCCATCAGCAATGAAAGCATGCAATGCTTTAGCATTCTTTTAGCAGCCTATCCCTCCCTTTGCCACCTAACATTCAGGAAAACTCCCATCTCCCTGGCTGCTCACCATGCTGAAGCAATCACAAATGCCTCAGGCTAAGCAAACAGAGAGAGGTGAACACTTTAATCCTGGGCACCATCCCAGGGAGGACACACATAATAATTTCCAAGCTCCTCAACAGAGTTTTTTTTTCCCTTGTGTTCGGTACTAACAACATTAAGGAAGAAGAGTTTTAATATACAAGTAGGATCCCTGTCAAGACTTTGATTACAGTGCCTAGTTCATCACAAGCTATTGTTGAAAACAAACACCTTATATGCTCTGCTGTGCACTAGGCTTATAAAAGTAGGGAACAGATCCCAGAACTGCCTTTCACTGTGCTCAGTGAACTTCCTTTCACAGCTCTCCCTCCTCCAGTATCACCAATCCACAGAATCTATACTTATTTTCAATTAACATATGACATCCACACTAAGTAGAGCATGAAGTACAGGATTCAGCATTCACCTCAGGCAGCTGAGAAAGAGTACCTGGATCTGATTTTGGTTCCTGTATTTCAAGATTGTTTGAGACTCCATTGTCATACAAAAACATAACACAAAAGAGAACAGGAGATTTTGGTAGATGGTACTGGGGTTGATCTGGAGTTTTGATACTCATGCTTTGGGAGAACTTATGCAGAAAAGTATGCAGGAGCACAGGTACATTGCCCTGAGGCACATTTATTGCAGGTGTTAACTTCAGTATTAGGTATTGTCTCTCGTTATCTTTGACAATTCACCAAGCAACACTGACAATTTGGATGCTAATTCACAGCTTGACAGTATGAATCAGTAGTACATACACAACTGCAGTAAACTCACCAATTGACAGGAAACTCCTATTAGAAACACCATTAGGAATGTCCAAGAATTTGAATTGTGAAACAAAGATTTTGCTTACAAGGACAGAATAGTAGGATGCATGTCCTGCTTAAATTTATCTGCAAGGATTTGTATGATTCCATTTTTTCTGATCTCTTGTAATTATATATGAAGAAAGAGGTAGAACATCTGCATCAGAGCAAGCCACTAAAATTTTCCTAGAACAACCGCAGGAAATATTACAAACAAGCAGAAGAAATGTCAAAGACACATCCAAACTCCATATGGAAATCCTGACTTTAAGACTGGTACTCCCTTCAGAAATACAAACAATACTGCTGGAAAAGCTGTCATATTCCAAAGTTCTCATCATCTTTCAAAGGTAACATACAATGAAACAAAGCAAAGAGAAGCTGCACCACAGATAGATTTGTAAGATAATTCCACTTGGCCTAAGATAAGCATCAAACTCCACCACAGACTAAATATGCTGCAATTGTCAGGGCTTTTACCCACCACACAACTTATTCTCTCACTTTCTATCCCAAGGTCTGAATTTCTTCAACACAAATTAATTTGGCTCTCACATTACTTTGTTCTGGAGGCAGTATTGATACACAGAGATCACAAATGAAAATTAGACCGCACAGAAGGTTTTACTAAATTTTCCCATATAAACACAATGTTGAAATGTGATTTACGCAGTATATCATTAAAGTAATGGGATTTGAAAAAATACATAACATTTTGAAAAAAATTGTATTACTTTACCATCATCACAGATGAGACAAAACTGAAAAAAATGTGTAAGCATGTGGTAGACATTCTGCCACCATTCACACAGTCAGTGGTGGCTGAGAAGTGCACATCATTTTGCATATCCAGGAGGCTCCTCTGGTTCTTTCCCTCAGAAATTCTGAGCAATAGTGAAGGCTTAAACAGAATTCTAATGTAAACAGAATTCTAACGTAAACTTCTTCTTCCTTTTAGCCACAGGAAGAAAGACTTAATGCAAAGGGAACATTTGCTTTCAAATATGTAATTTTGACTTAGTGAAAATGTGAGCATCCTAGCAGGGCACTCAGCAGATACTCTGGTAGAAGCTTCCTTGCTCTGCTCTGTCTTAATCAAAATTATGCAACTGTTTGAGCTGGTCTGAGGACTACATTTGCTGTTAAGAGAAGAGTCCTTTCTTTACCAAAATCAAAATCAATCTATTTAAAATAAAAAAAATAAAAAAAAGAAAAGCAATACCCTTGGCTTTACTTCTGTTTATTTCTTTTTCCTCCTTCTTTGGTGATGGAAAAGAAACTAAACAGTTTATGTTACCTTCTACTCCCAGTCAAAGCTAAAAGATGCCTTTTGCTTTTGTTTGTGTCCACATATATGTAAGCAAAGAGTTATCTTCAGATATTTCTTCTAGTAAGATTCAAATCATAGTCATAACTGTGTTGCATCTGGAGAACTTGGTCTTTGAGAGATCAAATACACGTCTCAGCCCAAAATTAGGCTCCAAATTCAGAAAAACATTCTTCATTATACAATTTTAACTTACGTTACAGGCCCTCCTCATTTCCCGAAAATCCTCTTAAGGTCACAGTTCAGATGCAGCATTTGAAGAAAATTTTCTCTACCCAGAAATAAATCTTTTGCACTGCTTTGCATGCTACTACTGGGAAAAACTGGAAAAAGATGGGAAAAGATTTTCTATTTCCTTGTTGGAACATGCTATGGGCATGACTGATGATGAAGTACAAGACTGCCCTCACAGCCAGCAGCAGAAAAAAACCAGCAAACAAAAAAACTAGAAGCGCAAACCCGCACTGCACCATGACACAAATACAGCGTCTCTCTATAGAGAAAGCCTCCCTCAAAACAAAAGGGGGAGGAAGGGAGACAGGGTGCACAATACAAAAGTTTACAGGACAAGGTTTGGCAGCCTCACAAGCATTTCAAGCTTGTGACCTCCAAAGCTTTTGTTTTCAGGTCTACCCAGTGGACAGTCATTGGCGTGGACCTGCCAGACAACTCACAGGATTTGCACTCAGGACTGGACAGTGAGTACTTTGTTACTGGGGACACCACACACACACCCATGGAGATAAAAGTGGCTCCCATGACCATCAAGGGAGACATACCTAGCCTCATTCTCCAGGCACGCTGCCCTAAGCCACCCTTCTATTTGGCTAAGGGGAAAATCATAGCTCAGGCCATTCCCGTTCCAGCAGAAATTGTGGTAGATGACAAAGCACCAGGTATCTCCTGGGAAGTGGTTGGTGAGGACAAATCCATCACGGGATGAAACCTAACCCATGGAAAAGACTATCTCCATGTAAAAGTGTTGCTTGACACAGGGGCAGATATAACAGTCATAGCTGAAAGGTTGTGGCTGTCACATTAGGAATTACAACCCATGGCTGGCAAAATTCAAGGTGTAGGAGAGGTCTCATTGGCAAAGATCTCAAAAAGCGTTGCACAACTTGAGGGGCCAGACAGAAAATTGGCCAGTGTCCGTCCTTTTGTCACAGACTACAGAGCTCCTTGTGGGGGAGAGACACCATGTCCCAATGGGGGGTCAAGCTGGTTATCCCTAAGACACCTCAGGATTTTTAGAGGTGGCCACTATGGAGCACCCTGCCCACAAGTTAACATGGCTGGATGATAACCCACTCTGGATCAGCCAGTGGCCGCTTGGCAAAGAAAAGCTTAGGGCACTTGAAGAGCTCATAGAGGAGCAGCTAGCCAAAGGTCACATAGAGGAGACCACCAGCCCTTGGAATTCACTGCTATTTGTAATTAAAAAGCCTGGGAAGGATATGTGGCGGCTCCTCCAAAATCTACGAGAGATAAACAAAGTGATACAGGACATGGGGTCACTCCAACCAGGGATGCCCTCTCCCACAATGCTTCCCCAAAATTGGCAATTGGCTGTCCTGGACATCAAGGACTGTCTTTTCCATATTCCCCTACACCCAGAAGATGCACCATGTTTTCCCTTCTTGGTTCCTACCACCAACCGAGAAGCCCCAATGAAGCGCTACCACTGGAGAGTCCTACCTCAGGACATGAAGTGTTCTCCTTTCATCTGCCTCATTTCCATCCCCAAATGCGTGCTCAGAAAAGAGAAGCCATCATTCTGCATTATATGGATGATGTGCTCAAGTGTGCCCTAGATAACAACGTACTCCAGAACATGCTTGACCTAGTGGTTAAAGTTTTAACCTCTGCTGGATTCTAACTGCAGGAAGACAAGGTTCAAAAAATGCCACCTTGGAAATACCTGAGTATTTCCAAGATCACTGCATGGACGCCCATTGTTCCACAAAAATTAGAGATTAAGAGTGATCCCAAACTTTAGCAGATCTCCACTCCCTGTGTGGGTCTTCGAACTGGGTTAGGCCCTGGCTAGGCCTCACCAATGAGGACCTGGATCCCGTCTGCAATTTACTGAAAGGGGAGAGAGACCTGGTTTCTCCCAGGGAACTGACCCCAGAGGCACAAACCACGATTCAAAAGGTACAGAAGGCCTTAGCTGAGAGACAAGCTCATCACTATCAGCCCAATCTGCCTTTCAAATGCATTGTTCTAGGAAAGCTTCCACACTTACATGGTCAAATATTCCAAGGGGTTGAAGGGCAGAAAGATTCACTCTTAATCATAGAGTGGGTTTTTCTCTCCCACCAGAGATCCAAAACCATCCCACAGCCACAAGAACTGATAGCTCAGCAGATCCGGAAAGTCAGGGCAAGACAGCGTGAGCTGGCTGCTTGTGATTTTAAGTGCATTCACCTCTCAGTGAAACTTTCTAAGGAGGGAAAGAACTCTCCTGAGAGGTTAACCAAAGAGATGTTTGAGCACCTGCTCCAAAACAATGCCAGCCTCCAGCTAGCTCTGGACAGTGATAGTGGGCAAATAGCAGTTCACGCCCCATCACATAAACTGTTCAAGGAGGAATTCCACCTCATTGCTCCTGAGAAAAGGAGTCATAGGCCACTCAAGGCACTTACACTGTTCACTGATGCATCTGGGGCATCCCACAAGTCAGTGATGATGTGGAGAAATCCCCAGACTCAGCATTGGGAAGCTGATGTTGAGTTTGTGGAGGGGTCACCTCAGGTCGCTGAACTGGCAGCTGTTGTGAGAGCCTTTGAGAAATTTTCAGAGCCAATCAATTTGGTTACCGATTCAGCTTATGTGGCAGGAGTGGTGTCCAGAACGGAGCAGGCAGTTCTCAGAGACATCAAGAACAAGCATCTCTTCAGGTTACTCTCAAAACTGATTGATTTAATTTCACAGAGGGAGCATCCATTCTATGTGATGCACATAAGATCACATACCAGCTTGCCAGGTGAGATTGCAGAAGGTAATCGCAAGGCAGATGCCCTTGCTGCCCCAGCAGAAATGGCACATCTTCCAGATGTTTTCCAACAAGCAAAGCTAAGTCATCAGCACTACCATCAGAATGTGGCAGGCCTGATCCATCAGTTCCAACTCACATGGAATGGGGCTCAAGCCATTGTGGCCACTTGTCCCAATTGCCAGCTCCAGGCCATGCCATCACTGTGTGTTGGGGTTAACCCAGCTCCCGATTCCTTGGGAGCTGCGAAGTGTAGCAGACAGACATTACACACATTCCCAGCTTTGATCGTCAAAAGTATGTCCATGTCCGTAGACACATATTCAGGTGCAGTTTATGCCTCTGCCCATGCTGGGGGAAAAGCTGTGCATGCCAAACAACACCTGGTGCAACCATCAAGGCTTTTCTCTCAGCTAAATGGGAAAAATTCCACTAGCTATGGAATGAAAAAAAAAAAAGGACATATAACCCCCAACAACCTCCATCAGCTCCCCCCTAGAAGACAAGGAAATTACCAGGCAGGCCACACTCCAAAATTGTGCTGCCATAGACTTCCTCCTGCTCCTGCATGGGCACGAATGCCAGGAATTAGAAGGACTTTGTTGCCTGAACTTGACATCAAAAGCACCCAACGTCCATGCTGCTCTCTGAGAAATGAAGGGTCTGATCGGACAAGTAAAACAGGAAACTGAGGACTAGTTCAGTGGACTGTTCAAGAACTGGAAACTCTCGGGGTGGTGGGTTTCGATAACCAAAATTATTCTGTTGTTTTTTGTTGTTATTTTCTTAATTATGTTAGCATTCAGGATTCTATGCTGCATGATTCTAAAAGCCCTCAACAGTCTAACCTCTACAACCTCAGAGATCAACCATACAGAGCTTGTGGACCTAGAGCAAACTGACATGGGTAGTGGATCAATTCAAAGTCTGGATCAGCATAAGCCAAATGCTTTTCTTTCAACTTTATATAGCAGAAAAGGGGGAGGTGTTGTATTGCACTGTCCACATACTCCCCCTTCCCCGCTGAGCCCCTGGTGATGGGTTACCTGAGATGTCTCCTCCCTTCTCCCCTCCCTTCAGGTTTGTCATTGGCCATAACAGTCCCTGCCCCCTCCTCCCTTGGTTTATCCCAGGGGGCCTGGACCCCCTGGCTCTCTCTCCTTTTCTCCAAGACGGCACATGAGTTGTTCTGCAATAAACTGTGGGACTGTTTGTCCTGAGAGGAAGAGCGCTTCTCATCTCTTACCTTCGTCCTTGTTGCGGCTGTTAACCTGGGGTCCCGAGTTAGCCAGAATCGGACGCCAGGTCCCCCCGAAAGGGAAAACACCCTGACAACATAAGATTACCCCCCTTTTTTTAGGATGTAGTATAAAAAAAATTGCCTCAGAAGAATCACCCTCATTTGCAACAGCATAACAAAAGGGTTATGCTTTTACCAAGGGGAGCACCTTTTACTTTCTTTCAATTTATTTTTACAGCCATATTACTCGTGATGTGTGATCCACCTCCTTAGGGAAAAAAGATTGGTTAAGGATGCCAGAGATGTCCCCTTGATGGCAAAAGAACATGGAGACTTGGAGAGTAGCAACCATGGTAAAAATTTCATTCAGATTACTATAAGCATTCCCACTGTTCTCCACAAAACACCAAATAAACAGGACTGGAAGTGATTCAATTCCAATTTCAGCCTTTGAATAACTATAAATATTCCAAAAGGACTAATGAGGAATAGTCCAACTCACAAGAAATAGTACAGTGCAGGATGAAGCTCACCCTTAAAGTACTGGGAGAGCTAGTGTGGGAACTAAATTTTTAATGGATTCAACATTTCCAATAATTTCATCCTACAGCAGAAGAGCATTCATCCACTCTTTCTTCCTGGACAGTCCTATTTTTAAAACAACTGTATTGCAAAATTGTTCTATTTATGTATTACAAAATGCAATAATGTCTTCTTAAATAAATTAGACTTGAGACACAAAGAAGGGATAACTATCACATAAGAGAACCTCTGGATGGGTTTGACAGCTTGGTCCGTTAACACAAGGTACAAAATTTCAATTGCTTCTCTTACCTCTCAAAACAGATTCCAGACTTAGACAAGACAAACTTACATGAAGATATAGATAAACTCTTGTTAGAAAAGCAATAGTTATAATTGATCCTCAAGAAAACTGTCCAAGATGCAAAATTCTTTATATTCACTGAATACTGGACATCCTTCCACTTCTATAGAAGAACAAATACGTCTACTCAAAGACACATTGAAGCATTGATTGTTTTGATATTAACTGTAGGTATTGGTCTACTAGAATTTCAGACATACAGTAAAAGTAGAAAATGGCCCACACGTCAAGGTTTTTCAAGAGTTTTACTGCCTTCTTTTGATTATCTAATTTTACAATGTGTTGAGGGTTAGGTGTCCTTCTTTTGTTCCTTCTCAGCTAGTGGAATTTTTCACCATTTAGCTGAGAGAAAACTTGATGGCTGGTGTTTCTTAGGTGCTTGAAAAAGACAAAGGATCAGTGGGCCCAGAGGGCAGCTGGAAGGGAGCTCAAGACAATATTTTAGAGAACTCTAGTTTTCTAATATCCAGGCATGCACACACTGCAGTGTCTTTTTGGCTTCTAACATAGAAGGTATCTCCAGAGACACTACTTTGTTCCTGTCTACGATACTACCAGGATACTGAAATTCAGAATCTGAGATGCATTTAGAGTCAAGGAACAAAGTCACTCCACAGGACAATTGCCTTCTGCTCCTGCACTAGGCAAATTAAAATCCCTTCCTTGTGAAGAATTGAACACTACAGATCCTACAATTAAGACTGCCATCAGTAAAGAGCACACCTTCAGAGAAAAGTGGAAAAATATGAAAGTCACAGCCATGATTCTGGACAATCTGAAAACCAAAGACAAGAATGAAGGGAAAACAGAAACAACAATAACCAACAAAATGGGACAGTGTTCAAGGTGATAAGCAGAATAGAGAACAGTTTTAATTGCAAGAAGCAAATACTTTCTTTTGCAAGAAGCAAAAAGAGGCTACAGAAAGGGCCACAATCTCTGTGCCAAGCACTAAAAAAACAGAACAAAACAAAAATCCCAAACAAACAAACCCCCAAAAAACAACTACGCCTCAGAAAAAAAAAATTAAACCTGTAAGAATAATAAACAATTAATCACATCACCATCAAGACCTTTAAAAGTACTTCATTTGCAAGTACCAGTCACAAATCCCAATTGAGTGAGATCTGTTTATGGAAACACCAGTGCCACCAAACCCATGAGAAAATAATGGACTAATGAGAAGGACCACTGTATGGTCTGTGTTTGATCTGTTGTTTTCCCAGCTAGTAGTCTTCAGACTGTAAATGCAGTGCAAAAATGCCATCCAGAACACAAGATAAAACACCAGCAATGACTCCTCTTTTACAGAAGGCCTGATCACTAGTTACAGCTCCCTCAGCTTCTAGATATATGATGATGGGACAGAATCTTCACCGCTGATGTGCCTGAAATGCTTTACTTACACTCACAGTCTACTTAGAATAGACCTTGTTGGACTTCATGAACCTTTGTTTTAAATCAGTTGCAGATCTTGGCATATTATACAGAAGCTGTAAAAGAAGCTGCTTTTTTCCTAACATGAACACAAACTTTTCAAGATGGATTCTGAAAAAGTTAAACACTCCAGCAAAATGGCTGGAAATAGCAACTGCTTAATGGTTTAAAACTTTTTCTAAGCACTGGTCACAGTCATCAATCATCTAGCACTTCACCAGATGAAGCAGGACCAGCAGAAGGGTACTTGAAGCAAAACACAACTTCACAACTTTCTTCCTCTTAAAAAAGTAAAACTGAAAAAAGTGGGGTGGATGGGAGGCAGGGGGTGGTAGAATAAAACATTTAGCAAAAATTACTGGAGCTTGTCTCCTCCTAAGTATATGAAGAACAATTTTTAACAGTTGGGTATCTAGAAATACTCAGAGTGCTTGCCCAGACACTGCCAGTCTCCTCCTCTCTGCCAGACTTGCCATGAACTGAGCAAGCCCTGAGGCCTCAAAAAGGTTAGAGGGAAGAAGGGAACCTAAGGTCAGAAACTGACCCAGCAGTAATAACAAAAGCACACAAGCTTACAACTCAGTAATTTTTTACTCAAAAAACCCGCACTGGTTTAAAAAGCTTTATAATTTTATTAATGCAGATTATATAAACAGAATTTCTTTTTTTTTGTTTGCTTCTCGCATACAACAGCAGAAAAGGTTTGCAAAAGCAGAGTGAAAAAGATGCATAAATGTGAATACTCCTAAATCAAAAAAGCATATAGCTGAATACACACTGAAAACATTGAAAAGTTTACCTAAACATGCTTTGTGAAACAATTACCATATAGCCTCATGGGGAAATTCCTTAAGAAATAAAGTGATTTCCCAGAGGACTGTAATTGATAAAGGCATAATTGTCTAAATGCACTAGAATTCTTTAAACTTTCAAAACATTTTTTAATTTTGGGCTTTTTCAAGGGGTAAGGCTCATCTTTCAGAATGCAGCTGTAACTTCTTACCTCAGCAGCCTCTTTTCTAAAACACCCTCTCCCCTGTCATCTCCACTACCTTTCAGAGCAGGTGAGAAAAAAAGTGTAATGTGCTTTTCACAAACAGGGCAGTTGCCAAAGCCACTCGATATTTTGTTGTGCTGGAGGATTTTGCAGATTATCATCAGACAGACATTAGGGTCAGCAACATTCCATGCAGGCAATTCTCTCATGCTAAAACACTCGAAGCAGCTGAAGCCCTTTTATCTAATGCATACACTTTTTCTAAAGCCTGACCCTTGATATCCACGTCAAATATACTTGAGAGGTGAAAAGCAAAGTGAAATTATTGCAACATCTTTCACAACTGGGAAATGTAGTTGTGGCTTGCTCTTACATTCAGGTACATGGCTGTAAACAAGCATTTTCCTAGCACATCTTTTTCCCAAACCTACTGTCAGTTTTACCTCCAACCTGTCTTTTCAACCAGCTGCTGCTGCTTTTTTATCACTAGGCCTTCCTCCCACTCCATCTCTCTTCAGAGAAGCTGTACATCAGCATCTCCAAATCCCCCTCTCTGTCCCTCCCTACTCTAATTTGCTGATGCCTTAACACAAACTTAAAAGAGCAGTTGTTTACAACAAAAGACAGATTTGTTTCACCGTTCTTGGGTACTCCCTTCAACATTGTTTTGTTTTAAGGTGGAAACATTTTGCCTTGTTCCAGGCTTTCTCTCTGGCCAACAAAGCAGTTCTCATTGCAGCTCTTCATTATTAAACATCTCCCATTTTTCCTCTGCTTGAGGGCACATGACAGTCAGAGACCAACTCTTATGATAACTACCTTTTCAAAATAAAATATTAAATTATAAAATACCCTTCATCAAAATCTGCATACAATATTTATAGTGAGCATGCCCATGCAGAAAATAAATAATTTCCAGGGATATATGTCAACGGAATTGAGTGTGAGGTGAGAAATCCAATAAGTACGAGTGACCCTGATATAGGGAACTTAGATATAAGCCTCTGCAACTATGGTTTGCTATATAGTTTGCTGTGTAATCAAGTATGTTAAGAACTTTGCTATGCAACAACAGGATCTGGCCTATTGTTTAAGACTGATAAAGTAGGAACGAGTGCTCGAAAGCCTGGTAAAAACTAGGCCTTGAGTTTGGACTATGGCCAGAAATGTTAGATGGCCAGATACCAAGAGAGCCTGTGCAAAGACAAGTATCATCCAAAAGACACCATGAGGATGANTGGGTCCTTCTGGGAGGGCAACACAGACACTCTCGGAGCTGTTTCTGCGGAGAGAGGAGGTTGTTGCCATCATCCAGACGGAGCGGCTGTTCCTTCTGCTTCTGCTTCTTCCTCTCCGTTTGTGGCCTCCACTCCCCGGTCCTGCCGGACGTGCTGCAGCCCCAGCTGCCACCGCGGAGCTGCTGATCCATCTCCTCCACTGGCCCGGGACTCTCTCTGCTCATCTCTGCCATTCCAGCGAGAAGTTTCTCCTCAGAGCCTGCAGGAACTCCGGGACTGAGTGCCAGCTGAGGGGTTTGTGAGGCACTGCCTCTCCTCCACGTTTTTTTTTCCCGTCTCGGCCGAGATGGGATCCCTGTTCTGTTCCGTTGTTAATACGGTAGTTATTGTTGTTGGTTTACCTTAATATATATATATATATATTAGTAAAGAACTGATATTCCTATCCCCATATCTCTGCCTGAGAACTCCGTGTTTTCGAGATACAATAATTCGGAGGGAGAGGGTGGGGGCTTACAATTTTTTTTCTGCCTTCCCTGACAGAAAACTGTCTCTAAAACCGGGACGCACAGATTGACGAAGAGCTGATTAACATGCAAAGCGAGAGTAGGCGGGCATAACTTATAAATACATATTGTCAATGTTTAAACTTTCATAAATATGTATGAACTTGACTGCATACAAACAGAGCGTCTGCTCATTTGGCATGCACATTTGTGGTAGAGCTATTCCCTGTGTGCCCAGTGCTGAATACATAGCTACTTTACAGCCTTGCTCTTTGTGAAGTCTTTATTCTGTGTCAGAAGGGAAATCACAGGAAAACAGCAGACTGATTTCAGTCAGTCTATATATAGCAATAATAATAAGTGTGGAACCCAGGAAATACTGGTGATCTATTTGATTTGTTTAAGTGAAAAGATATGATCTTTAAAGAGATACAGCTGATTAAGATGAAAAGGTTCACCTTTCATGAAAGCAGAACACCATAAATACATGGTTGGATTGTGGGTGAAAAGATGTACCATCTAAATAAAACATAAGTTGCACATGGCAAGCAAACACAACAATAAAATTATCAGAATATGAAGAATAATCATGCTTCACGCACTTGCCTGACCCTACTTTCCTACATTAAAATTCCTAGTAAATTAGTCCAAATGCTTAAAAGAGAAAAATCAACAAAAAGCAAGAGATTCTTCATATAAAGAACATAATTATTTTTTCAATTTAAATCCAAAATCCCTTTAAGGAAGCAACAAGGCTTATTATTTCCTACTTATTCTACTGTTGTATCATGATTAAAGAAAGGCTCAACAATGAAGATGGTTTCATATAAACTAAGTACTCATTAGAGAGACAACTTCACCCCTATTTCAACAAAAACATTCTAAAACATCATAAGAACATCAGAAAGAAAGCAACTCTGTATTCAGTGCTAAGCATTTCGGTTATTTTACTCATTTCAAGTAGCACAGTAAAATATTCTATTTAATGTAGCTGATTTATATTAGGAAAATACCTGGTCATTTGGTGTAACTAGAGTCACACTGATCAGTACACCAGGCCTGTGCAATTAGAAATGACCAGCTGTAATTCAGAAATAAGCAATACTTCAGAGAGGATGACCTCCTGCAAACCACAGATATTTAACTTTTACAGTACACAGTAATAAATTATGTGTCTGGGTGGGTCACAGAGGATCATCCTTAAAAGAAGTTAAAAAGAAAGGACAGAGAGGCTGAGACCTGGTTGCAATGAAAGGAATAGCACCAAGCAAGACTGGGCACATGGCTGCTGCTCTGGACACTCAGGTCCCCAGCTTTCACAATGGAGCAAGGCCAGGCACATCCAAAAGGACATGTCAGGAAAGCCACACAACACAACTTCTCTGTGTACCTTAGAGCAAAGAAACAAAACAATACTACAAGGCTTTGAGATTTATAAGACTGTCTCCAGGATTACATAAAAATATTATCTGATATCTCTGTACAACACTACCAATTTCTTTTTGCTAAAGCAGACACAAAAGATTTGCATATTTTCTTCCTCTTTACCTTTCTCCTCTAGAACTAAGTAAGCAATGTAAAAGTCTAACCAGTTTACCACTTATCCTCACTAGCATTTATAACTCTATTTCTATAGTACTATTTTCCTACATAAAATTATGCCTACTCACTTACTGTATATGTGTTATATATTAAAAACATGTATATAAAAAACCTAACACGGACAGCTACACAAAAAATAACCAACAATCAAAACCATTAAGATAAAATAAACCATTTTAACTGATCAAAAAAAAGTTCTTCTCTGCCATTAAGCAACTCAAAGAAATATAACCGTTATGTATTTATTAGAAGAGCATGTAGGAGAATACAGCTCACAATATTTCCAGTTTCAATGTAATTTTTCCATTTAAAAAGACAGCAACTTCATGACTTACCATGTTTGTGCTTTTAAGCTGAGATAGAGCTGCACAAATTTCCTCTGTATCTTCTAAGTGCAACCAAAGTCATGGATGATTTGCTACTCTAAGTGTACAGCAGGTGAAAACAAATGCCACATCAGGGCTGTTTCTCTGCGCAGTAACACAGAGTTTTCAGTGTGATGGCTGCTTTAAAGGTTACAGAGAAGGTATTACTCAATTATCTCTAACTTGCATTTTCTATGCATTGAACTTACTCAGCTTCAATAAAATGTGTGTTCTGCTCATCACTTATGCATCTGAAATGTTTTTCTCTATAAAGCTGGCATTCTCTCAGCTTAGAGATTGCCTGCTAAACTGCCCATCTTGACTTGCATTATGAAAAACAGGAACAGGCATACTTTTATGAGGCACACAGGCAAAAATACTTAACAATTTATATAATTACAGAAAACACAAATTTACTGAGATGCATGTAATATGAAAACCAAACTTATTTCTATTTCCATTTTTTAAAAACCTTTCTCACCATAAGTAACTACATATCTAGAGTATTTGATTTCATTAAACTATATCAGTATCTAATAATTTCTAATACAAAGAGCATCCCATAGCCAACTCAGGGGAAGTACAATGTACTCTTAATTACCTACGTACAGGTATTTTTTAAAAAATATCCATAAAGCAACTGATATTGGGGGTAAAAAGAAGTAAATGTTGTTTAGCGTTTATTATCACCATGCAATCGAAAGGGTACCCACAGAAATCTTCACCTCATTGAGAAAGTATTTTAAAAGAAGGCATCACTATTTTTCCCTTAACATTTAGCACTAAACACTGAATATTTACTTAATGCTTATAAAATGGAAAGCATTGACTGCTGTCAATGTAGTGTTATCAACCATTAATACATTCCTCATTAAATATTTGAAACAGTATCAATCTGTTAATACAACTACCTGCCAGTCAAAACAAATAGCAATTCCTGTTCTAACAGTAATAGGAGACTTGGGAAATGGAAAGAGCTGTAAAATAATATAACCATCTTCAGAACACGCATTTAAGTCAACAATACCACAGCATATCAACCTAACACCAGTTTCTAGAAAACTGTGCTCCTGTGTTGTGAGTTATACCAGGGAAAGAACTAGCCCTGAAAAAAAACAACTTCCAAATCCCACATACACAGTTTCTGGGAAAGACAAGATCAGTCATTCCTCATATAGCAAATCACACCCTATCACTTCTATTTCTAGCAATATGTATGTAGCAACTCATTGACATTTATATCTTCACTTCCCAAATAATAATAACTAAAGTATATTTTCTTTCTTAGGGGTTAATGGGGGGGAATGGGGGGAGGGAGGGAGGCTGTTCTGATTCTGTACATTAACAAAACAAGAAGGATTTGGCACTTATTATGACGATGGAAATTTATTCTCAGACAACATAAATTTAACTTCAGACTAAATCTTCTCAGGAGTGCCTTGGAAACTAACATTTATTTACAATTGAAATTGATCGGTGATACATGTGCAATGACCTTACTGGGTTCTGCATCAATATTATCTAGACTTATTCTAGACTTACACACAAATTATTCCAACATGACTATCTTGGTTATTTCATAGCATTTTTGCCCACATCCTGTTTCCCTTTCTTTTTTTAATTTTTTTATAAATTATTTTTATTGAGACTAAAGCTCATAAAACCATTCCTTTTTTAATATTTTTGCAGCTTCATATATTGAACAGATCACAGATACTTTAGGAATCTAAAAGGCTTCACTTTTTTGCTTAATTTCTAATTCCTCAGTCATAAGATTTCTGTCATCTTGCATCCTGCTTGTCCAACATCTTGAACTTCTAAAATATCACAGCAGACTCTAGACAAAGGTGGCTCACCTTGTGTTCATGTCTCCTGACATCCCTGCAGTGTAACCATTTTGTACACCAAGCCTACACACACACATGCACACACAGTGGACACATTGGTACCCTTCTGAGTACACACACAGTGCTTTCTGCCTCCTTGTATTCTAGAGAGGAGCAAGCTCTTATATACAAGGAAATAAAATCCAGTCAGTTCAAGCTGTTTAAAAATTCACTGTAAACATAACATTTACCACTTCTGACTTTGCATTGAAAAGCAAGGATAAAAATCAAAGGACAAGAGATTCCACTGGTTCCATCATTTCTCATCTTCCAAAATTATTTATTAAACTCCATGTTTTTATGATAATCAGCTTTACAGCATTATTCCTCTTGAGTCAACTGGTTTACTGCCATGAAACCATTGCATAATTAGACCAAAACGTACAAGCCACAAGTCCCTGTGATTGGACTCGTCCTATCTTATCCCCACTATATCAGAGCAAACATCTCTCTTTCAAGCAGATATTTCAGTAAAATATAGATATAAGTAGTATAGCCAATGCATGCAATTGAGGAAGAAGCAAATGCAACCCAAAAGACACATGCACAGACAATCAGCCACATTCTTTTCAAGCTAGAAATCAAGGAGAGATGGAAGATGCACTTATCACTGAGTAGTAATAAATCATTTTCATTTGTCTCATGATTTCCAGCTGATAAATTTGGCAACGGTCCAAAGCATTCAGGCTGTACTAACAACACCCTGTATTAGGCCTAAACACATTCAGCTGCATGATTGCTCCTGACTAAAGCTGGTGTTAGAGTCTCCAAAATACATCTCTAACAATGAAATGGGTTTCCTGTTTGGAAAATAACAAGGTTAAAAGTCACCATTCCCAAACTCATTTTTGAACTTTAAAAAATAATTATGTAATAGTCACTATGTGTCAATACTTAAAACCATGATGAGAATCTAAAAAACAGTAAGTTAATCAGCCAAGTATTAAATATAGATATTCATCTTTTTACTTTTTGCATTTAGGAAACTCACAACAGAAGTATGCAAATATATCATCACTGGGGGAAAAAAATTTAAAATAGGAAAAAGTGTCACTAAATGTATTTACTTAAAACTGCTTTCAGCTACCTAAAATGATTTAGTGAAGTTACAAATACGGGCTTCACTTTTATCTTTGGAATAGTCAGACCAGCAACTCACAAGAAGGCACAAAGTTTGATGCAGTCCATGCTGAGATGCAATTCCTGGTAGGGTCACAGTTCAAGCACATGACAGCACCTGAACTACTGCCAGTATACTGAAATAGCAGTTCTGACTAAATACCTGATCCAGTTTTGACCAGAACAAAACTCAGCAACCACACTGGTTTTGGAAGTCTAAGGAAACATCATTACTTGTTTTAAAAAAAAAGTAGTATTTTAAAACCATTTAATCCAAGTTAGTATTTGAACTTTCAAATAAAACTTTAGCTCTTAACTGGCAGGTATCTCTAGTCTCCAGGTTTCTCTTTTCACATTTCCCAGTATTCTTAAACACAAAAGTTTTTAGAGGTCTTGATAGCTCCAGCAAAAATCCAACCATTCTCAAAAAAAAAGATCCATGCTGGCTTGGCATAGAGGCCAATACAATCAGTTTCTCCAAAAGTCCACAGCACTAGAAAATACGCTCCAAATGGTTATACTTACAGATAGCTTATGTTCAGCAGAATCACAGCAAAAGCATCACTGGACTAAGTTGATAGATTTGTTTTGCATTCAGTACACCCAGCTTGCAATTTAGCTAGTCAGCAGTACTCTAATCAGAAGGGAGGACATACATGCAAAGAAAAAACAAAGTCCAAAACTAACAAGAAGTCAGGGGGAAAGATTAAAAGTGAGATATGACTCGCTTTTTTTTTTTTAAATTGAAGAGAAAAACACAAGTTCATTTTACTGACACTGTTATGTCTGGATATACCAGATATGGTCTCTCCTGCGAGGTCCTCAGCAGTACAATCTACAAGGACATCTGCAGAGAAAAGGAAGAACAGCAAATCTTTGAGGTAAGCAGAGAGATCCTTAACTTAGATAGCAACTACAGCCTAGCACAAATTTCGTTAATTATTTCCTACTAACTGAGAATGAAATATTAAAAGCTTTCTGTGGCATATACTTTCATATAATCAGTAAAATAGTGAGTAGAAAAGAACCTGCTCTCACATAAACTCATTCAAATGAGGCACATAAAGCAGATTTTTGCATTACCTCTATTTCATATGCATGAAAACAATCAGCCTTTAAGCACTGAAAAACTGTTCTTTAAAGTGTAGGTCAATAGCATAAATGTGATTTGTCAGATATTGAGAGGAGGGAGGTAAGGGATGAAAAAACCTTTTTCCCATTTTGTCAGAAAAAAAAATAATCCCATCACAAAACATACACTAAGGTGTCCTACCTAGATTGTTTCACAGGAGCAGCTAGGAGGGTATGGCTAAGCATCAGCTGATAAAGTGCAGTTGAAAATCAACTGTGTGATGGACTCAATGGTTCTGTGGCAAGTTCTGGTCACAGAAAGGGAAAAGGTTCTGACTCTGACTTGTCAAAGGGCTACACAGAAATAGATGAAGTGACCAGACCAGCTATTACTAGAATTTGGAGGTAGCTATAAAAAACTCATTTTAAAGTTCTGAATAAAATTCAGTGCAGAATAATTTACTGGCTTTATGAACCTTCTCTTCATGCACAAACATGTGGCTAATAATATTGGAACCTTCTGGTGATATTATATGGAAAAAAAAAATTATGTGTTTAATGGCGAGCAAATAAACATAATGAAGTAAAAATATAAATCATATAATAAAATACATAGCCAATTTTTTGCCTGATAATAAATATGTTTATTAGGTTTATTCCCCAAAATGTAAGGCCAAATGTTAGACAAACGGAGATTTAAATTCTTATCAGCTGCAGAGCCATATTCAAAGATGACAGATCATGACGTTTACAGGGCAAGCATGGACAGGCAGCATGCCATTTTCCATTGTTTGAATTCAAGGCTTTCAGATTCATAAGTCTCAGGGCTATTGCTGCTATGACTAATCCATCATGTCATTTAGTTCTTTCTCATTATGTTTCAAGAAAGTTCCCACGTTCTTCTTTAAAATAAGCAAGTTGCAACAAAGTTAGGTTTTGGATTTTTCTTTGTTTGGGTTTTTTGGCTGGTTTTTGTTGTTTTGGTTTTTTCTTGGGTTTTTGTTGTTGCTGGTTTGTTTGGTTTTTTGCTGTTTTCTTTTTTATTGTTTTTTAATTGTGGGGTTTTTTTTCTATTCTAGGTGCCAGCTTGACAGAATTTAGCACAGTTGCTGAATATTTTGTTGTTCCTCAGGACAGAGATGTCCCTTCAGACAATAACCTTGATGTAAAAGCGCAGCAATGTAAATATTGGCATACACTCCTCTCTCACTACAGGTTTGATGCACAATCCAACTTCTCATGATGATAAAGTCTGTTCTGTGGGGAGTTCAGAAGTATTTCTACACATGGATTACCAGGATGTGACTTAAAAAAAAAAAGTTCACAGACGTCACGTGACCATATCACTGCATTTCTGTTTGCAGCTGTCTTCTTACCTTCATGTCAGGATGAGAACTGCAAAAACTCAAATTCCTAAATTACAAGGACCTAGAAATTAATTTTGCAGGCAGATGTAATCTTGTAATGGCCAAAATTTTAAAATTAAAACTGTTGCATTGATATCCATTGCAAAAGTTTAAAGCACTTGCAGAATGCTGCATTCCAAGTGGCTCCATCCCAAAGCCATGGGTAGATCATCCAACAAATCAATTGCTATGATGACAGTAGTCTTCCAACTTGAAATCTAACCCCTTTATTTTATAAAAACATTACTTTCATTGGCTAAGTTTCACTGTAAGATGAAAAGGCTTTAAGACCCCATAATACAGGAAACTGAATATTCAAAAAAACCACATATCTTTGCACCATCAAAAAAAACCAAACCCTAAAGCCAGGTAGCAACCAAAAGAATATATTTAGCAAAGAACTACTACTATTAAAAAAAATACAGCATGCTCTACCTTTGTTTCTTTCTCTGTACATGCTCTTTTCACTTTCTTCCAGTGACAAAACTATATCACAAAACCATAAATATTAAACTGAAAATGCAAAAGACATATCAAGTCTTAAAACCTCACTTCTGATTCTCTGAGAGCCACTGCAATTTTTTTCTAATGTGGAACATATCATATTAGATTGGTATATGCACGTGAACTTCATAAAAATCTGCGCAAAAGGTAACTATCCTAGTAAGAGCCAAGAAAACAACTCCCTTTGTTGCACTGAATAAAATACTATTTATTTTATAACCTGACTAGATCTCTGTGAGAAAACCAGGCCTGATTCTTAATGTAAACAATGGACTTCTTCTGCCAGCTTAGTACTGAAATAGAGTTTAAAACAGTAAGTAATTTAAAGTATTTATTTCTAAAAATATCACTAAGTTGTTATTATTATAAATAAACTTAGGCCACTGGTAAAAATAAAAAGTATTAGAGAGCAGCCCCAGTTTTTCCCCCACACATCAAACAACTGTTTCTTGAGTACAATAAATGGGGAGGGCAGGCACAATCCTTTTGTTTTCCTTGAGTCCTTCACCTAGCAACAAGAAATAGAGAAAAAAAACCAACCTTTTATAGAGACTGCATGAAAAATGTAAATTAACATAAACTTCCATAAGAACTCTAATTCACTGCTTCTACTTTAATCTCAAAGTATTTACTCAGACTCCAGTACCCTCTCACGGCAACAGTATTATCAGACAAGAGTGGAAAAGGACAAAGGTGACAAAGTGACTTTCTCCCTCCCAGCCTTTGGGTATTTTCTGACTCCACATCCTCAAAGCTGGTCGATGGATCCACTTTTTCAATGACCCCAAGAAGCTGCATTGGAAGCTAACAGACTACCAGAATGCTGAAGCACTGTTACATCCTTTCCTCTCAAAGATAATCCCAAATTCATGTAAGAAGCTACAGCGGCAGACAAAACTTCAGCTGAGGGAATTCCATATTCTGTTTGCACAAATTGATTCCATGCATCAATACTACTGTCCCTAAGTAGCTGGCAAATGCACCACAAAAGTCAGGCCAAAGGTGCGTCTAGTCCAGTGCTGCATCTCCAAGAGAAATTAGAGACAAGTCTCAGGAATACCACAGGTTTGCCAGTTTCTGTAGCTCTTGAACTAGAGATGCTGGAAGGCAGTATTCCTAGGACTTCCTTATAGAGTTGTTGCCTGTGAATTAGATTCCCATTCTGATCTCATCTGTCACCATTAGCCTCCACTACCTCACACAGCAGCAAGTGCCAGGAGTTCACTACTATCTGGATATCCCTGATTCAAATTTCTTTCTGTTCTTGTATTGCAGGAATTTACAAATTACAGTTCCCCAAATTCCATATTGTGATTTCCTAAAACTCAGCTGTCTACCCCACACACAATCTGTTCCTCTCCACCATGAGGAGTCCATGGCCTTATTTTCTCCTCTTACTCTATTTATCCATTTCCTAGTGACTACTCTCAAATGAAAGTGTGAGAAAAGGGAAAAGGCTCAGTTATTTGCTGCAAGGTAACCCACCTGGAAAACTTTGAAAAGGAAAAAAAAAAATTTAATATCTGGTAAGAAAAATGGACATTTCTCAGCCACCTGACTTAGACCTGACATGAAGGACAAAAGCTAACATTTGAAACAGAAAAGTCTAAGTAATACTAGCTTGGATCCACTTATGGTAATATCATCCACTAATATTCAATAACATGAAATGTTTTACTGGTTTTAAAAGAATTTTTATTTAATTTGTTTTCCGAAATATACCCACATTTTCATACACATTCATAATGGCCATCTGGTACAGTTAACCATATGATTACTTATCTTATTCCTGTACTTAGAAGTAGTTAGTGATGGTTTTCTGTCTCCCCCAGCACTAAACAGATACAAAGAAACAGGATTCAAACCATATTTTCAAGACCTTTAGTGCCTTGCATAGGTCAGAGCCTATTTAATCTTTTTTTTCTGGGCACTTGCTCAGAACCATTCCATACTACATTGCAACGCTTCTTCGTGCACACCTCTGTTCATATATGGGAATATTATTTACCACTACAAAATCATATAATGCTCAAATTCTTCCTACTTCTTCTCAGCAAAGGTGCTAAATAAATCCATTACGCTTCTCTTTCTTTGAATCCCACTTAGAATAAATGGTTCTCAAAAAATATTTCCTCTTTTTTGTTCCCCCACCCCAGAAACATATGTTCTGTTTATGAATAGAAATATGTGTTTCATCAGGCACAGAAAAACCAACTAAAACAAACTGAAATACAAATGCTATTTCCTTTCAGTCCTTTCTTACCACCAACACCATTTTACTAAGGGAACAAATGCAGCGAGATACAAGTCAGCAAAAGAAGTCATCACAGCAGTTAATAGCCTTAGGCAAATCAATCATTAACTCTTACTGATATGGAGGGTAATATAGCATTAATACTTCAATAAAAAAACACTTTGAGTAATAGAAGCTTAAAGTTATTTATTTAACTAATTAGATCATCTTTGGCAGCATCCCTGCTTATGAATAAACCATATATGTTATTCAATTAATCATGAAAATTGAAAACTACCAATCTGCAGTCTCTATCTCCCAGTCAGAGATACATTGCTTAAGAAGCCCAAAAGATTGAGGGAGCAGATAAGAATAATTTACATTCTCTGTGGACAAACAGAGTTGGCACTGGAAGATGTGCTAATTAGCAAAGTTTGGCTACTGATGCTTAACAATCTGTTCCTCATCCACCACTTTCCTAATCCACTGAGAGTCAGGTACAAATTTCACCTATGAAAAAGTTATAATCCATTAGCATGCGTATGAGGTGCATCTTGTTACCACAAGATGTTCAGCAGTCCCCTCTAATCTATGAGAGTGGCAGAAAGATGTGAAAGTTTAACTAGAAGACTATACTGAATTACCATGCATGTCATTATTAACAGCTTTATTTTATTCAGAAATCTCACTGTGGCAAATCATTACCACCCTGGCAGTTTAAAGTCAAGGGCAGGAGGAGAATTCAGTGTTTTGAATGCTTTAGTTTTGGTGTTTCCACAGGGAATCAGTGCATGTCTCACAGTCCATATAAAAACTTACTTCTCTACTATAAATTCTAAAGTCTTTAAAATATTGTCCAATTCAAAATCTCTGTTTTGAGTCTCTTTTTCACCAAGCCAAACTCCTGAGTGCACCCTCAACTGGAGTTGCAAGCTGAATGCTCAATTTTCTTTTATATCTTCCAGATATCAGATATATCTTGAGATTCATATTGCCTCTGCTTATTCAAATAAAAAACCAAAATTAGCCATTACGAATCTAACAATCTGCTTCTATCTGATAACTAAAGTGGCTTTAGCAAATGGATGAAAGAGATATATAAAAGATAGCCATCACTTCCACAGCTCATAGTTGTGTTCTTATAATTAATTCTTCTGACATTTAAACTGGGATTTCATACAAAAAAAAAGAGAAGGTGATGTTTATTTACTTTTAATATTAGTCATCCCAGAAAAAATGCTTCACAATTTGAAAAACAATCTTTATAATTATTATTTTCATAAGAAAATTTCACCTTCATTAAACAGATGTGTCAAACTTGCTTTTGAAAGAAATCAGTGAATGCTAACTCAATGTAGATCCCACATATACACCAGAAAAACAAGAGTAAACTAAAAGAAAGAAAAAAGAAACACACAAAAAAATCCCACTGAAGGTATCTCCATTCTTTCTCCCTGATTTTTTTCAAAGTAAACTAAAATTAGACCACAAAACTATCTCATATTATTTTAATCCAGTAAGATTCCTAATTCTAGTTCAGGAGATGAGGCATTAAGTTCATTTTAACTGTCAATATTTCATTTCTTGGTAGCATTTTGGGGCCTTAACAGGTTTAAGGCAGATTTTTTTGTTCTTTTTAAGTAAGCATTACATATTTCAATACTGTCACCTTCTAAATTAGCATTTTCAAGAAGTTACCGCTTATATCACATCCATATCTAATCACCTATCCATGCACACATCCCAGTTTTCTGAGGGGAAACATCTGAGCAACTAGCATGAACAGGGGACTTTTGGTCTGTACAACTAAAACCACCCAAACTTCTAGACATTTACTTCTATGTGCAGAGGGAAACAGCTTTAGTGAAAGAAATGCTTCCCCAAATTAATGAACCCCTCATCTTCTAAAAAATAATTACCTTCCTATTTAAAATTAATCTGCTTGTTTCATTAAGTATTCAACCCCTCTGTTAAACATTTGGCATTACTTCAGACAACTAACAGTTGTGAGCTTTGGTTGTTTTTTTTGGGTTTTTTAATTAATCCCCTGTGCAAGAAGAGGTAGGAAATGCTTCAAATCTCAAATGTATAAAAGGAGGACCTGGTATTTTTTGAAACTGCATTGTAATTCCTAGCAACAAGAGACCCGTACATATTCTACACCCAAAATTTCTCTTCTCTTGTAAGGCTTTTAGAAGATACATAGTGTGTGAGTTCTGAGCAAGGAGTGCAAAAACGATGAACAGATTCATATCAATAAACCCTGAGCAGAGCACAACATACCTGCAATTCCACTGATATGTCAGCAAAGGCCTGAAATGTAGCAAACATTTAACAGGTCACAGAAATAATATTCCTATTTTTACTTTTTGTTCAGGCATCTAGAAAGTATGTTATATGGTTCCAATATAAAACCCATGACCACAACAGAAGACAGTAACTTTGAACTAACACAAAAAGCAAAATACAAAAAGCAAAGAGCTGAATAAATAGCACCATAGTGCTACAGCAGCAACTGGTGCACAGTGACAATATACTTCTACAGTCTTTCAAGCCACCAAAGTGGTGTTTTAGGAGAAAGCTTTGGCTTTTTAAACTGTTCTCTTCAACTCTCATGATGAAAGCAATGTGGTGTTGATTCCAGAATTGGAATCTAGTATCTGTTCTGCTAAATGATGATGATTCATTCTGTTCTGTTTCTCAGTGATGCCCAACCTAAATGTGCATGAGTGTGAACAAATAACTGAAATTTTCAAGTCGCCAATACCATGTATCAAACAGCAGTTTTTCCCATATGTCCCAAAATGTCTCCTTTCCCATTCGTGTTTTTTCCTGTTTCTCCTTACCACCTCCTAATCTGTAGGGATCCTATTACATGTCATAAGTGGAACAGACATACAGGGTTTTCTTCCTTCTCTCCTTTAGCCATTAATAGAAGGGAAACAATTAAATACATAATAATAATGATTACTTGTAGTAGCACTGATTAATCTGGATGTGATTTGGAGATGTTCCTTTTTCTTATTATCAAAACAAAATAATTACTTCAAGCAAGCAGTAACTAACTGTCCATACAGGAAACAAACCTTTAACAACAAAATTCGTTTCAGCTGAAGAAACATGGTAGTTTACTCCCTGGAATTCTGACAGAATTGGCCCATGAAGTCACTGGTGTGAGAGCAAAGAGTTGTAACAACCAGTCTACCAAGACAAACACAAATACGTTGGTGGGAAAAAAAACCTGAGTGGAAAACAAAAAAACCACCACTATCTCAAGTCAAACAGGACTGAAAAAAGTGAAGCAGTCCAAACTCAGAAGCAGTCAGGCACTCAGGAAGCTACTTGCTTTCCAGATAGAAGATAGTTTAGAACCAGAAGTGGAATAGAAACCTAGAAAGGACACAAATGTGAATAAAGCAAGACCATGCAAATATGCACATGTATGATATTTAAAGAAAAATACATTCCTCGCCTTAGAGAAAAGAAGGCAGGAAAACTCTTTAGTATGGAGTAGAATTGCAGATATTTTCTAAAGAACCTTGCAGTAATCAGATAGCTTTATATATTAGATGCAAAATCTATTCTGAATGATATGAACATTTTCTTCAGCTTTCTACAACAACTGCACACTGCGAAGCCTCACAGCAGAATTCTACCTGCAGATTTTCTTTAACAAGTTTTTGCAGCTCTGCACCAAACTCTTCTCAGCAGTTTGCAGCACTTGCACAGTAGCTACAGGGTGCCCTGCCCTGCACTCATCACTTAGCATTCCATAGAATCACAATACCTTTCAGCTTGGAAGGGACCTCAGGATGACCTAGTTCAATGTTCTGCTCAAAGCAGGGACAACAGTGAATCTAGACCAGGCTTCTCAGGGCTTCATCCAACATGGTCTTGACAGCCTCCAAGCATGGAGAGCTCACAACGTCTCTGAGCAACCTGTTCCAACCCTTAAATATCTTCATAGTGATTTTTTTTCCCCACTCGGAACTAGAAGCCCCATACTTCACTTTAGGACTTACCTCTCACTTTTTCTGCATGTACGTCTGCATGTACAAGCCCTCCTCACACCACCTTTTCTGCAGTCTAAACAAGCACAATTGACCCAGTGTCTTCCCTCCCTTTCATGCTCCAGTCCTCTGATGCTCTTACTGCTTGTCCATGGATTCACTCAAGCTTATCAGCATTCTTGTACTAGGAGATCCAAAACCTGACACATGGTCTAATAAGTGTCAAGTAATGGAGAATAATGACTTCAACTACCGGTTCACTGCCATTGATGTAACCCAGAACACAGCCTTCAGTACTGTCAAGGAACACAGCTGACTGTGTTTAGACTTCTGTCAAGCCACCCTCAGATCAATTAACTCTAAGTCATCTTAGTTGCATTATGATTTTTATCCTCACAATGCTACAGATCTATATATTCATCCCAGATGCAAAACTGACACCCTGAGCTACAGCTATAAACTTTTTAATGGAAACTATTTCACATATTAAAAAAACAGGCTAGCTAAGAGAATAAACACATTTAGTTTAGAAAGAGTTATTTAAATACAAAAGCTAACCAAAACACAAAGGTATAGTAAAACAAATAATTCAAAACCTTAGATCAACAGTCACCCTTAAACTGATCTTTCCAGTTTTACAGTAGTAGGATTTTGTTGATCACAAACTGGAGAAATGAAGCCAAGTTATCATATTATCACTTTCTGTAACTGTAGCACCTTGCAGTTCCAATCAGAGCCAGATGTCTCAGCTGCAGAAGTATTTTCAAATTAATTTTTAAGTAATCATTCACAAGACTCTATACATTTTTTAATTTTTCATAAAACTTCTGGTGAACTGTGTATGTATAAATCATTAAGCAGTTCCAATTTATAACTCTCCACTCACATCTGACAAGCTCTGGAGAGCTTTGTTATCCCACTTCAACATGCAGCAATTTCAGTATTCCAAAGAATGTCAAAGCATGGAGGCACCTGAACAAGTCATTAACAATTTAACAAACATGAAAATATTTTCTGAAGATAGATTAAAAAAGTGATGGACAAAACTGTATTGCTTTCAAGACATCCAACTAATTTCTTAATTGAATTAATTGAATACAGTAAAATAATCAGCTAAAATCAATACATATATTTTTTCTTTGTTTTAGCATCCTGCAATTCACATACCAAGCATTAATTAATCACATAAACAGAATAAAAATTACCCATATGAATGCTGGAATAATTTACTATGCTTACAATTTGAGTTAAAACATTTTTGAAAGGAAGTGCACTAGCTTCCAGTCTTTAGGCTAAATATTTAAACTTGCAAAGTTTGAATTTCATAACTCTGAAAGATTAACTTGACAAACACAGACGGCTTTCACAGTAAATTTTCACACTGACCAGTAAACTTCAAACAAATCACAATCTTGGTCTCAAAAGTGTTGACATAAAAAATCACCATCAGACTGCAAATACTGTTTTTTAGAAAGTACTATTTTTCTGTTCTTAAACTAGAGTCTAATAATTAAAGCATACAGCATTTTCTGAGTACATTAAAATGAAATAACTTTCAGAGGTCTGTATGGCCAGAACTACTACTCCACAATTTCAACATACGTATATCATTTTACATTAAATAAGAACAGTAATTCTTATTCCGGGCAATTTTTATGTCCCTGACACCATGATCTAGTGAGGAAAGATAAGAATAACCTGGCCAGAGGAAAAAGAGGAAAAACTGCAACTTTGTGCTCTCCTTCCAAAACTGAGCCCACTTCAAAGCATATCCCAGCTGAGCTTCTGTCCATGTTACTGGCAATCTGGATGAACGAAGGTAGAAGAAGGAAAGCATCTATATAGGTGCTGAGAATAGTCCACACTGCAGGCACAAGGAAATAGTTCAATGTCCCCTTGATTAAAATGAAATGAGAACTTTTTATTCAGTTCCAAAATAATTATATTCTTGTAACAAAGTAACACATCATAGTGACAACTGATATATACTTTCAGGCCAAACACACGCAACAAAAGATTGTACCTACACAAGCACAGCCTGATAGTAACAAGTATTCTTTAAAGTCCTAACCCAACATTATCTCTGCAAGAAAAACAGGATCACGTCTTTTAACTGCATTTGTGAAGTCTTCTGTCTTCCAAAAGATGGACTTAGAAATTTAAAATCAGGATTTAGTGGGGAAACATTCTACTTTTGTGTGCAGCGCCTTAAGAAATTGCTCAGTACCACCATGCAAGATAAACACTGTACAAAATCTACCAAAGCAGGTAGGACAAGACTCAAAACTTATCCACTTAGGTCGCTGAGATGTAAGATGTTCTAACTGGAGAAGGGACACCTTACATGCAGAGATGGAGGGTCCAGCATCTCTGGGAGGCCAGCAACCTTCTGCCTGGGGCAAGGCTTGCCAAAAGAAACCCTTGAAACTGGCAGGAATCCTCTGATCCTGAGCTACCACCAGCTAGGGCAGGACAGCCAACATCACTGACAAAGCCATGAAATCAGGGAGACCAGGTACTAAGCTGAAAACTAGCGTGTTTCTGCTCCTGATCTTCCCTGTTTCTAGAGATGAACAGCCACTAGGGACAGCATTTGTGCAGACCACTGCTGCTTGGCAAGTACAAGCTGAGAGGACACAGCTTCAAATTCTTCCTGAGAGGTCACAGGGAGGCACCTCCCTGCTGCTTTTACATCTGCAGGGTGTTCCACAAGAGGCTTTTACAGCAGCTTGAAGTGACCTACAACAGCACAGCAACCACCTAAGCCAGGGCAAAGCAAGGCTGGTAACCCACAGCTGGGTGCAGAAGGTGTTGGAGGACAGGAATGAAGCTCTCCCCTGTCAGTGACAGGGCCTTGACAACCTGTGTCTATACCTGGGTGCAGGTGTCAAGATTGTTGCAGCAGCAAGAGCTGAAGGGCCAGCCTCTGTGTGGAGCATCTGTCTGGAGCTCCCAGCAGCCTGACACAGCTCCAGCAGCCCCAGCCCAGGGCACAGCTGAGCCTCTCAGCCACGGGCAACGGGCAAGAGCCCCAAGGAAAGCCTGGGCAAGGGAGGGCAAAATCCCGGCAGCCAGGGCTGAGCCAGGGGAACAAAGCAAGAAACACGGAGGAGGGACACAGAGACTCCAGGAGCAGCTGGATGGGTATCTGGCAGCCAGTCATGGTCAACCCACCACACTGATCCTTAGATCAGCTGAAAGCAATGCTAAAAACACTACACTACACTCAAATATTGCTGTTCATCCTTGTGGGTCATCATCCATTGATACTCAAAGGCAGACACACAGGTGCAGCATGAAGTTATCAAACAAGAAGATAATTTCAGGTTTCTGTGTTAAGCCATCAGAGTTTAGCAAATGGTATGGCAACTAGTGCTGGTTTTTAAAGGACATACCCCAATTTTACGAATTTAGAGGTTAAAATTCCTTGTTCTTGTTAGAAATGGTGTGGCTATAGAAGTACAAAAATCAGAGACTCAAGGTCACATATAATGTTTGCAGGTATATCAAATTCATTAGATCTCAAACAAATAAGCCCTTTGTTTTCAGCCCACCTTCCACATTTTTCCAAGTATCTCTTCTTGAAAAGCATTTTGTTGATTTGTGGGTTTTTTTAATAACAACCCTGTATTTTTCCTTCTTCTTCTCCCCATTACTTTTTAAAAGCTCATAGCCTACCCTACCAAAGTCCATCATCCAGCATCATAAATACCATTAATTTCAAATTAAATAAGGTTTTGATTTCAAGATTACTCTCATCTGTAGTACAGGTACTTGTGCTGTCCAACAAATCTGCTATCACAAAATCATTCCCAGCCACACTAGTAAGCTACGCCTACAATGCTCCTAGAATCCTCCTCAAGTCACCCAGTATGATAGTGCTAGGCTGCCAAAAATAGTTTGGGAATTGTTAGCATGCTCTTGGGTCTCTTCAATGCAGGAACAACTGCTGCCCAGTGCAGGGAGGGAGAAGATTGGAACTGCTGAGACCCACCAAACACTTCTGACACAAGAGGGTAAGAAAAATTTCTCCCATGAGAAAGAACAGTCTGTTTTAGTCCTATGTGTATCCCAGGCCAGGCATTTCCACTACTTTTTAAACTGATATGACTTTTACTAGCCTGAACCCTAAACATCTTTGTTGAGCAAACAATCATTTATCCTTTCCACTACCAAGTATTTCCTTTAGTAAAAAAGACTTCATGGAGAAATGTACTGAGTAATTGTCAATGCAGTTTGAAGAATGCTGCACTATCAACAAACAGAGCTGTCTCAGAAAATAACTCCATTATTGCAAGTGGGTGGGTATTGGCAGAGTTATATCAGAATTATAACATAAGTAGATACTTATTAACTTTACTAGTCTAATAGATAAGATTTTTAAGGCATTAATCCAATTTTTATTTAATATAGTTTTCCTTTAATGTATTTTATATTGGGAACAAAAAAATCTATTACATATTACTTAAAAGTTTATTAAACTTTATACATTATATTTATATATTTATTACATGTTAGTTAAAAGTTTATTAAAAACCTGTCAGCACTTAAGTTAAAGTTACTTACTAATTAGTAATTCTTCAATTGTTTCTTTAAAGTCCATTGAAATAGTGCTAACAGTTAGGTACTATATGATGTACCTACATGATGAAAATAAGATGTCTAAAAAGTTCCTATCTTACTAATATTTTATTAAATTTAATCTGCAAGGAATCTGAGAGGACAGGAAAACAAATTCATTTTTTTACAGAGAAAACTGATTCCCTTCACCCCACCTGCTTCCCAAGCTTAGATCCAAATGACCATATTAAAATTTAAATTCAATTGAGTAAAATTAAAAGAGTTTTCCCCAACCATGCAATTAGAATATTCACACTACATCTGATTGTTCTAATATGTATTCGTGGAACAATTTATAAAAATTAGTTTTGTATCAACCTGAGTATTCTGGAACATTAAGAAGGATTCCACTACCAAAAAAGACGCAGTAGAGGAATGGGAATGCAGTTATTAAATATATATTTCCTTTACATTTGGCCATTTTTTCCGAATGCTTTTTGAGACAACTGTATATAAACAAAGAAACATTAACTTGTCTACACATATCAAAACACACAGTGACTTTGTAAAACCTCTGCTTGTATTAAGTCATAATTTCTCATTAATTTTTATTCGGTGTCATTGGTAGTTTTTAAGTACTAAGACAACAACTCACATGCTACCTGTCATTCATCATGGCCCACATATAAGCCGCTCTAGTTTGTTTTAATAGAATTTTTACAGAGAAAGCAAGTAGGATTTCCTGTAAGAGAGATACTGACTTTTGAACATACAATTTTACTATTAGTCCAAATTTTATAAATGGTAAAAAAGCCTTTCAATTACATGATGCAAACTTAGAGCTTTACGGATATAAACTTCTATGTTTCAAGGTACTTTAAAAGCAACAGTCTTCTCCATGTCAGAATGCAAAATTTTAAGTACATAAATGCCTTTTAAGAATAATCTCACCCTTATTATGCAACATTTTCCCCAAAAAATCTTAGGCCTCACAGGAAGTCATACAAAAGTAAAATAGCACTGATCAGCAATCACTGACTGAAAGTACAGAGTTTTGAAAACGAAGCACAGAAATGTTTTTTTCCCCCATACAAATTTACACCACTCTGTTTTGCACCTCAAACTTTCTTTGATCTTGCAAAAAGTTTTTTCTAACATTTCACAGATAAAAAGGTTAATATTTATACTCTTACAAAACATGACCAAAAGGCCTATAATCTGCACTTTATAGACAACCTATTTAGAGACTTTGTCCAATCCACATTATCAATATCTCTCAATCTTTAACAGACAAAGTCTGGATTTCAATTCCATACTTCTTTGAGGCAATATGAGTTCATAATGTCAAACTTTGTAAAGTAAAAATTCTAAGAACACAGGAATTACTTTAAGGAATATACTTGCTTTGTCTTAGAATTGAAAATATCAATAGAGAAAGTATGATTTATTCCAGGAAAGCTGATAACACAACTCAGCAAGAACGATAAATGAAGACTGAATTTATTACACCAGCTTAATGTCTTTTGTTGCAGAACAGCGTCATTTTTCATAACAAGAATTATAAATTTCAGGTCAGTTTAGCTGTTCAAGATTATACATTTTTGACAGTCATCTAGTGTTTTAATAGAAATCACAAGTTAAATATTGTGTCTAAAGTTTCAAAAATATTGTTAGTGTATGTTAACTTTACTTCTAAAATAAGAAAACTAAATCAGAACTTTTGAAACAGTATTTCCTAGAAAATGTTTGTAACAGCAAAGCTGGGCTGATAAGTGCCATTTAAAAACAAAACAAAACAAAACATTTCTTTTGCTCTTAGTTATATTTACGATAAATAAGTAAGTTCCTGCATTTCATGCTATGAAGCTACAAGGCCTGTAGTGCAGCTGTCTGCACAGGATCCCTCACTGGCTCAGGCCAGGCATTCTGGCACTGGAGTATTAATATTCAGCCTGGCAAACTAGCATAAACAGAAACTGTCAAATAGGATAAGGGGGAGGTTGGTGGTATAAGGGATATAGAAGATGGCATCTATTTTTGAGATGGTTAGTTTAATTATCTATGAAGCTATTGATCTTGAGTTAGGAAGAAGCTGAGCAAGTGTTTTAAAGAATGCTGTGAGAAGCCAGCTCATGATTAAAAGAACACTCATGCCCTTAAGGGAAACTGGAAAGCAAAAAATATTTCGGCAGTTGGGAAGTGCACTTAAAGTCAAATAGAAACAAAAGCTTAAAATATTCATGTCTGTGTGTGCCAAGTCTACAGCAGATTTTTTTTTCATACAGGAAATTCCACATGACTTTAAATACAAAATTTTAGCAATATTTTCCTAGTTTTCTCACTAAATTTCCTCAAAAGTAGTAATGTTGCAATATGTTCTCTTTTGTACAGGTAAGTACTGGCCAAACAGCAAGTTCCTGGCCAAGTCATTTCCCATGAACCACAGAGTGGGCACACAGGTATTTTGTGCACCGGGAAGATATTAAATGTTTATATTCTGTGAAACAGAATTGTAGTTTAGACCCAAAAATGTCATCAGCTAGAAATGTTTAACCTCATTCTATACTAGAATCTCCTTATTTTTTTTAATTTGGTTTGGTTTTTTCTTTCAGGTTGGCTCCTTTAACCAGTGACTCAGTTCTTCTAATCAAATCTGTACATTCAACAACTATGACTCCAGGTAAAGTTACTCCAAGTTCCTGTTAACATCATTTTCCCAGTCTCTTTATATGAATATACACAATTAACAAGCAGTGAAGAAATAAATTCAGTTTGAATTACAAACCAAATGCTGCTATTCCTCACTCCCTACATGCCCATAAACTGAGCTGTGACTCAAAATTCACAAGGCAAATCTAAGATACAGAGTTCAAGTTTCTACTTTGAACTCAAGATGATGTAATTCTCGCTTGGGGATATTTTGCACATTTGGTGAGTTGAAATACCTTCTCAATGAAGTACAAAGAAGAGTAAACCATCACAGTTCTTCTGATTTGAGTACACACTTCTAGATATGCCAGATCAAACATGTTAATCAGCCATTATCAAATACCAAGTAATCCATTCATTTAATGAACAAAATTTTACCTCAATACACTATTATATTGTCACATGCATATTCCCAAGCTCTACTAATGTTTTCAATATTTCACAATTACTTTTTCATAATTTTACAATCACAATTTCATAATTTTACAATATTTCACAAGTAGCTTTTCCCTTGAAGGCCACAAAATCAGATTACTTTTGTGCTAAATGGCTATTTTTGACGTACAGCATTACAAAAGAGTCAATAAAAAAAATTTTTATATAAACATACTTAGGAAGTTGAAAACTTTTCTTTTGCCCTATTTTCCTCAAAAATCACTTTATTCATTTCAACATGCCTTTATTAAAAAAAAGTCAAAGACTTACATTTGAAAACTTCTATTTGAAAATGTCTAAATAAAGTCCTATTTTCAGTACCCAATT
This sequence comes from Anthoscopus minutus, assembly GCA_013399455.1. Taxonomy (NCBI): domain Eukaryota; kingdom Metazoa; phylum Chordata; class Aves; order Passeriformes; family Paridae; genus Anthoscopus; species Anthoscopus minutus. The sequence goes on along the minus strand of VWYI01027295.1, from coordinate 4,994 downwards.
GCATAATGATTGCTTACATTTTTAATTTTTGTATGATAAAAACACAAGAAATGAATAATTATGCAATACAAACATTCTAGCAAAAAACCCACAAATTGTCTGTGAAACTCAGAAACCCACAGTAACTTGAACTGAATGTCTCTAGCAGAAAACTATTTTCCTTGAAGTCAGCTAGACAAGCAATTCCTGGATATCCTAAGACAAAATATGCTTTTCTCTCGTCTCTGTGTGTTTTGCATAGGCTGTTTTTGAACAGCTACACAAGTGCCTTGCTCAGCAACAAGCTCCGTGCTTATCATGCTCAAGATTGCACTGAACACAGCAGTCCATAAAACAACACACACACATATTTTATGCAGCACAAACCAGATTTTAATAACAAAGTGATAGGCATCGCAATTAAGGAAAAATTGCCTAGGAAGTGCCTACAGACAAGTCCCTTCTTTGGACTTCTTTGCCATCTACTCTGGAGATGTTCACCGGTCAGATACAACTTGCAGATGTGGCAAGTTCCCCTGCGGGCAGGCTAAAGAGGGGTCTGGATCTGGCTAGGAGAACTGTAGCCCCTCTCATTACTCTTCCACACAGCATTACACCCAGCCAGGCATCAAGACCACAAACATCAAAGATTCACAACTCATTCGCTGTTCACATCCAGAAAAGTCTGCAGAAGTTTTTATGAGAAAAGCAGCTGGACTGTCAAGGACCATTTGCTTCTACAATAAATTCTGTTTTAAGGTCTCATCTAACTACTACCTGTACATCTTTATTTTCATTGTTCTTTTCCAAAAAAAGCCAGTCAATTTAGGATTTACTTTCCTTAGGACCTTAAGAACACTACAAAAAGTTCACCTCAGTAAGGCTCAACTACTGAAGTTGATCAGTGCAGGACGGTAGGGTTGAGAAGCAATTCACTCATATGAGTAAAATTTTTCCATTTGTCAAAATGGAACATGGTAAACAGGTATTTCTGTTATTTTATTTTATTTTATCAAGAGCTAGCAATCTTGGTTTTGGAATGCTGTTATCAGCTATATACAACTGCATATATATACATTAATGGATTTCACTTGCCACACATCTCCCAGAAACAATTTCCAGAAATACGTTTTTCAGCACCAAAAGTACAACACAGAATCAGAATTCCTCAGTATTTTTCATCTGTAGGCACTTTTATATTGTTTGGTTTTTACGCTCTCTTGGATTTCAGTGGTCACAAAAATTGCAGATGTCAGAACAAGAAGGTATGTTAAATTTCAGACCAGTGAATGCACAGGCAATCTAACTGCAGCTTACTATAGAGTACCCTCATTCTGTGTCTAAATTCTTGACAAAACAAGCAGTTACTGCAATACCATACAGACAAAAAAAACATACAGTAGCAAACTATGCGCAAAATGATTACAGGTCAGGTTTACCTTAGGAGTATCTTACCAATATAGCAACTTTACTCCTTACATTTAAGAGGCAACTACACTGGCAAAGTTATCACAGAATCACTGAAAGGCTGAGGTTGGCGGGGACCTCTAGAGGTCATCTCATCCAAAACCCTGTTTAAGCTGGGTTATGACAATGTCCAAGCAGCTTTGAGTAAGTCCAAGAATGGAGACTCCACAGCTTCATCTGGAATGTTATGCTCTGCACTACACTCTGTAGCAATATAGCAAAGCTGTAATACAAACCACAGAAAGGCAGTTTAGGTTCCATTTTAATGCTCTAAAGGCTGTTCCTAGCAAAAATCTATTGGCAACACAGCACACCTTTTCATCCTTCTGCACAACTATATCATTCCTATGCTACATAGAGCTCATTCAGGTAAACGTGATATTAAACATCAATCTGTCCTATTATTTGTGATGCATCCCATCAAGCAATGACATCAGCAACATGGGTACCCAGGCACCAAGCCTGAACTGCCCTAAAACTCACGAAGTCCATAAGTGGAAGTACCTCATACCATCCTACATATCTGTTCAACACTGGCAACTACTACACTAATTCGGTCTACAATAGGTAGAAAGGATTCTCCAACAACAAATTTGTGATTATACTAAGACTATTCTACTACAGGATATTAGTCTCAGCACAGAGTGTTGGTATCCAGCTCATGTAGGATTATGTGGATGATCACTGCAATGGAAAAGTAGCACTTCATTATTTCTCATTTTCAGAGGTAGCAAGTATCTTTTTGGTCAAAGTTCTCCCAACATCTATTGCATAAAGCTGTATTTCTAGTACCTGCTTGACTACCATTACTTCATACAATATGTATTATGTGATCATAAGAGACCATTAAGGAACAGTAAAGAAATTGATTGTGTTATGATAATTTGAACAGTATAACTTGGAAGGAAATAAAACAGAAAACTAATATAATGTCTTAGAAATTGACAGGATTTAATCAGAATTATTAACAAAAGAGAGCACGAAACTTTGCAGCATTTTTCATGAAAAATACTATTTCAAAAGTGCCATTTTATCTCCATGGTAACACAAAGGAATAGCTAACCGAAACTATTAAAAGTATTTAAAATATGTATTCTTAGCAAGAAGTTACATGAACTATGGAGATGATCAACAGACTGAGATTACTTTTCACAAAATAGCTACACCAGGTTCTTACCATCTGAAGACACTGGGCTACAGTTCTAGGTATCAGCAAAAGCAGTAAAGACAACTCATATATTAGAATATGAAAAAGACTTTAAAGAATATTATTTCATCACAACAAGACTAGCTCTCTGTCTTAGAGGGCATTTCACTTCTCAATAGACCTACAAAGAAAAGTAACAGGAAACCAAAACCAATATAGCTTAAAGTTCCTATGCTTTTAGCAAAGTAATTTTTTCTCACATTTCAAAGTTTTATTAAATACTTTTCTTTCAAGCTTTCTGACATGTGAGCAAAAAAGTAAATGCACAGACAACAGTTACCAGTAATAATAAATCCTTACTAATGGTTGCTTGGGAGGCATGTTGGTGGTTGGGGTTTTTTCTCCTTTTATTTAAACAAGGGGGGATATAAAAACCTTCAAAAATCTCAAGTTTGTCATACTTCTAGGCAAAGACATGCAATTTATCTTAGAAGAAATCTAATCCAAGTTGAATTAATAATGAGTTAAAGAAACAAGTTCTTTCAAGTCTTTAAGGAAGACTTTGCTCTTCCCAAGGGAAAGGGCAAGAGGTGACAAGAGAAGGGCCTGGGAAGCATGGTTAGTACCTTCCCACCACCAGATCTCCAAAATTGTATCTGCTTTTAAAAAAAACCAAACAAAACAAAACAAACAAGAGCTCTGGCTTCCTTCAGATGCTGCATTATCCCATGGCACAAAAGAGAGACAGCGTCTGTGCTGAGAAGGAAGAGCAAGTGTCAGCAGCAACAGGACACAGAACATACAGATCTGCATGGGTTGTCAAAGCTGGTCAATATAGGAACAGTGCCCTAGAAAAGAGAGTTTCCCTAGAGTTAATCTATGAAAAGAGCAGCTTTACCCGGCCACATTTGGAACAGAACACATCTGAGAGAATACAGCTGTAAAGGACTTCTTAGAGAGTTCACAGATATTAATGCAAAAGTTTCTAATCTCTCCAGGCATCTTTAGCTCAGATCCCAAGCAGTGGTGCACATGTAAAATTCTGAAGGCCAAACTGAGACTTAACTCTACAGTAATAATAATCTTATGGTACATAACCACTATACTTGGCTGTTCTCCACTTACTGAATAATGAGAAAAGATGACCAGTTCAGCCTTCTGGGAAAAAAACAAACAAACAAACAAAAAAACCCAGATACTTCATAGGAAGAAGTGGATCTTCCCTTTCTAAAATATAAATAACTAACAGCATGAGGAAAATATACTGAATGTGATGGTCCATAAGTAAACATCACATCTGTTAGTCATATTTTAATAACTTCCCTGCCACCCTGAAGCATACCCTGTGCAATTAAGAGGAAATTTTAATGTGAATTTTAAAATAAATAATTGTCAACAGGCATACAGTACTAAGTCAAATGCAAATCACTTATTCAGCACCAGTTTAAAAAGTTTTGATTAATCCTCAATTCATTGCTGTGTTACTATAAAATCTTATTAAATGCACCCACCAAATTAAGATGCTCTTATTTAATTTGTGATTACAGTAAATACTGATAGCAATAGTGGCCTGGAGACAGCTCTGCAATGTGCAGAAGTAGTCCCTGAACGCAGAGCTTAGTGACAGCTATTCTGTTCCCATGTCTGCCCTTCAGACAGACTCAGTACAGATATAAAAATTTAATATAATAATTTACCAGTTCAAATGCATACCTGCTTGGATTTTATTCAATTAAACAGAGAAAGTGTAGTGGTTTAGATTTGCTAATTTGAAATTATCGGTCAATGCACCAAGTAAATGTGGTGGGTTTAGAGCTGGTTAAACTCACCAGTGCACTTATTTTTTGCTGTGAGTTATGGTTTAGGAGAAGGGCAAAAACAGGCTCAAAACTTAGGACTACGAAGAAAGTTTTATTAACAGAATTGAAAGAATAGGAAAAAAATCAGAATGAAATTTTTAGAACACTTTCCCTCCTCCTGCCTACTTTCTTTTCTTTTTTAATTGACAATGTAGAAACAAAACTTGGGATTTTAAATCAGTTATCATTTTTATAATAATCTTTCTTCAGTTTTTATAAGGTTATAGGAGTTTTTTCTTGTCATGCCCTGGAGACATTTTTACAAAAACACAGTTTTTTCATGGCTTTCATTTTTACAAACAGCAGTTGCCCAGTTTAGAAATTTCTTGCTATTGTGAAGTTTTTCCTATTTTTACAGCCTTCTCACAGCTGACTGAATGGGCCACATCAGCTTATGGAGTGTTGTTTTTAAGGATGAGTTTTTTAAAGGGAAAACCTCTCTTCATCTATTTTTGCAATTATTTTCATATCTAGGAACACAGGTCTCTTTCTTTTCTCCCTGGGGATATTACGGTTCAGAGACACATAATCACAGAATGATT
>VWYI01027293.1:0-10518 GCA_013399455.1 Anthoscopus minutus | reverse complement strand
TCCCTGTGTCCCCGTGTCCCTGTGTCCCTGTGTCCCTGTGTCCCCGTGTCCCTGTGTCCCCGTGTCCCTGTGTCCCTGTATCCCTGTATTCCCGTGTCCCCGTGTCCCGGTGTCCCTGTGTCCCCGTGTCCCCGTGTCCCGGTGTCCCTGCAGAAGCTGAAGCACACAGAGAGTGACAAGCTGCAGGTGCAGATCCAGGCCTACCTGGACAATGTCTTCGACGTGGGGGCTCTGCTGGAGGACGCCGAGACCAAGAACGCGGCCCTGGAAAGGGTGGAAGAACTGGAAGAAAACTTTTCCCACGTGAGTGGATCCTGGATTTCCCCATTCTGGGAGGAGGTTCACTTGGAAAAAGCTTTGGGATTGCTGGGCCTCTGAACTGGGGAAAAAATTAGACAGCGCTCGTGCTTCCAGGATTCACCCAGCACAGGGAGCCTCTGTGCAGGTGTGGGAGCTGGGAGAGCTGATTCACATGGAAAATTCCAGCTCCTCAGCAGAGCAAACCCCAAAAGACTGGGAAAAACATCTCAGGAGGGAAGGGGCTGGAAAATCCTCTTGTGTCGATGCTCAGGGTTTGCTGTCCCAAACCTTGGTGTCAGTTCCTTTAGGCTGGAAGATGTGCCCTGACTTTTGGAAAAGAATTAAAAAAAATTAGGGTTTTCCATACTTTAAAACTGAGCTTTTCCTTCTCTCGCCATTCCTGTATTCCCATCACTTGGAATAAATAATGTTCTTAACTCGCTGTGCAGGGTTTGCCCCTCTGAGGAGTCGTAGGAATCAGGGAATGGTTTGGGTTGGAAGGGACATCAAAACCCATCCAGTTCAACCCTGGGACACCTCCCACTATCCCAGGCTGCTCCAAGCCCATTCCAGCTTGGAATCTCCCATCTCAGGGAGGAATCTGTTCTCTTTCCAGGGAAAGGCTCCAGGGTTTCCTGGAGTATCAATAATTTATCAGTTTATCCAAGAAGTGACCTCTTATTTTGATGGATAAAGTCCCAGTTTTCCAATTACTGAATCCATTTCTCTTTTACAGTTATCTGAAAAACTTCAGGATACGGAGAACGAGGCCATGGCCAAGATTGTGGAACTGGAAAAGCAACTTATGCAGAGGAACAAAGAACTGGATGTGATCCGGGTGAGTGGGATGGGGAAGCCCTGCATGGATTCAGGATGCAGGGAGTGAAGATCATGGATGGATGGGGAAGCCCTGCATGGATTCAGGATGCAGGGAGTGAAGATCATGGATGGATAGGGAAGCCCTGCATGGATTCAGGATGCAGGGAGTAGAGATCACGGATCTGGGGCAGGGGAATTCCCTTGGCTTCCCTGGGGCTGATTCCAGGTGGGATTGTTTGTGAGTGCACTCAAAGGATGGACAGAAATCCCTTTGGATGTGCCAGGAATCCCTGAGTGAGACACATCTCATTCTCTGGGTCTGGAACATCCCAGGTGGGAGTTTGGGATCTGTGGAGGTCCCAAAGGGTGGGAGAACCCAGAATTTCTCTGGGGGGCTGCCCTGGGCACGTGCAGTGCAATCTCCTCTCTGGCCCAGGCTGCTCTGATGCTGCCCTTGGAGCTGGGAGTGCACATTCCCTGTTCCTGTGTCACTCCAGGAGATCTACAAGGATGCCAACAGCCAGGTTCACACCCTGAGGAAGATGGTGAAGGAGAAGGAGGAAGCCATCCAGCGCCAGTCCACGCTGGAGAAGAAGATCCACGAGCTGGAGAAGCAGGGAACCATCAAGATCCAGAAGAAAGGGGATGGGGACATCTCCATCCTCCCCGTGGCCCTGGGCTCCGGGGTGGTGCCGGTGGGAGCAGAGGCGGTGCCAGGGACCTGTGCCACACCTGGAGCCGCCCCCTCGGTGCCACTGCCCCCACCCCCACCGCCCCTGCCCGCCCTGCCGGGCTCACCTGAGGCAGGTGAGGAAGGAGGGAGGTCCCCAGGCACCGGGATGGGCGCTCCCAACCTCCCTGGGCGGTTCCAGTGCCTGAGCTCCCTTCCCATGGGGAAATCCCTGCCCTGGCCCAGCCTGAGGCTGTTCCCTCTCCTCCTGTCCCTGGGAGCAGAGCGTGACCCCCACTCGGCTGCTCCCTGCATCTGTTTTTTCCATGGATGGAAAAATCGGTGCCTTCTTTCCTGGGGGCACTTCCAGGTGCTGGAGGCGGCTCAGGGTGGGGAGGGGACATCAGCAGGATTTCCTTGTGCCCTTCTCTCCGTGGTAACTCCATTTTCCCTCCATCCCACAGTGCCCAACGGCCCCGTGGAAGTGCCTGTGCCACCTCCACCACCTCCACCTCCTCCTCCTCCTCCTCCTCCTCCTCCTCTCCCGGGCCCGGCTCTGGATGCGGCTCCGGACGCGGCTCCGGCGGCTCCGCTGCCCCCTCCGCCCTCGGCTCCCCCCCTGCCCGGCACAGCCTCACCCACCGTGGTCTTCAACTCGGGCCTGGCAGGTAAAGCCCCCCAGGGAGGGCAGGGAATCCCAGAGCTGGCCCCAGCCAGACCCCCTGCTCCTCCCTGGGGCTGGCAGCAGCAGCTGCTGGAAGGAAGGAGCAGGAGCGTTCCGTGATCCCAGAGAGCCCTGAGGAGCTGTGGCTGCATCCCTGCAAGTGTCCAAGCTTGGAGCAACCTGGGATAGGGGAATTGGAGAATCCTCAGTGTCCCTCCCAGCCCAAACCAGGCTGGGATTCTGGGATTTATCAACCTGGGATAGGGGAACTGGAGAATCCTCAGTGTCCCTCCCAGCCCAAACCAGGCTGGGATTCTGGGATTTATCAACCTGGGATAGGGGAATTGGAGAATCCTCAGTGTACCTCCCAGCCCAAACCAGGCTGGGATTCTGGGATTTATCAGCCTGGGATAGGGGAACTGGAGAATCCTCAGTGTCCCTCCCAGCCCAAACCAGGCTGGGATTCTGGGATTTATCAACCTGGGATAGGGGAACTGGAGAATCCTCAGTGTCCCTCCCAGCCCAAACCAGGCTGAGATTCTGGGATTTACCAACCCAACAGTTTGGGTTTGGTCTGGAAGAGTTGGATTCTCCAGTGGAATAAAACCCCCATCAAAAGGGTTTCACAAACTGGGTCATTTTTGACTTTGACAGAATATTTGCTTGATTTCTTCTGAGAAGAAATATCTCTGCAAAATTTGGGGGTTTTCTGTGGAAATTTGGGAAGGAAAGGCAAAATTTGGGAATTTTTTGGAAGGAAGAACAATCTGGTGCCCATCCTTAGCCGTGTCACTGCCTCCTGCCAGGAGTCTCAGGGAGCGAGCGAGGGCTCACGGCTTCCCCAGAAATCTCCAGAGCTCCTCACGAGTCCAGAGCAGGAGACTCTCATTAAAGACCAAAATCTAATTAAATATTCCAGCCTTTAAGGGTTCCTTGGGTGACAGAAAGCATCCTGGATCCAGAGAGCCCCAGGAATTTTGTAAAGCTCCAAAGGGAGGGCTGGTCCCTCGGGATGTGGCTGTGGAGTGCCTGGGGGCTGCTGGGCTGCAGATCCCGTGTTTCAGTGGGAATTCCAAGGGAATGGGGCTGGAAGTGCCTTTCCTGGGTGCAGTGGCTGCACAGGAAGGAGCATTCCCAGGGCAGGAACGCTGTGGGGCCGTGGGGAGTTGGGAAATAACAAATGCTGCTTTCCTCACCTTTCCTAACACTTTTTTCTCTGTTCCTTCTGCTTCCTGCTAAGATGGGCCCATCAAGCTCTTCTGTAGGTTCCTTCCTGCTAAGTATTCCTTGTCCTGGCATTCCCTGTCTCCTGGGGGTGTCCAGGGACACCTGGGGGTATCCAGGGGATGGGCAGGGGGAGGTCAGAGCCAACCCTTGGGATCTGGGGCGCAGAGCTCGGGGAGGGAGGAGGAGGAGGAGGAGGAGGAGGAAGGGAAGCCAGCAGGGATTCTGAGCTCCATTGTCTTTCCCACGAGGCATTCCTGCCTTCCCTGTCCTGGAATAACCCAGGAGCAGTTCATTATCCTTTCCAGTGTGGGCACAAGTTGAAAATTCCCTTTTCCATGGGTGTTCAAAGCTATTCCTTTTTTTATTTTAGGAATTATTCTCAGTAACCCCGTCAATTTAGCAGAGAGCAAAACCCTGTTTAGTGCAGATGAGCACCAGCTGGATAAATACAATTCCCAAAATACTCACTGGAATATTCTGTTTATTCCCTGTTATCCTCTTGGTGTCCAGCACTGCAGGACTGGGGTTTCTGTTCCACGTTTGCCAGATTTTTTTGGGAAGTAATTCAGGAGCAAAAGGTTGATTGATGGACTTTAATTAGATTGGTTTTGTAGCAAGGAGCAAATTTGTGTTCTCTCATGTAAGGAAAAAGAAATGGGAACTCGATTATGGAAATTATTCATGTGGCTTCCAGATGGAATAGGATAGGGGTGGGGATTGGGATAGGGTTGGGGACAGGGATTGGAATTGGGATTGGGGACAGGGATTGGAACAGGAACAGGAATAAGAATAGGAATAGGGGTAGGAATAGGAACAGGAATAGGAGTAGGAATAGGGGTAGGAATAAGGAATAGGAATAGGGATAAGAACAGGAATAGGAGAAACAGGAATAGAAACAGGAATAGGAATGGGGTAGGAATAGGAACAGGAATAGGAGTAGGAATAGGGGTAGGAATAAGGAATAGGAATAGGAATAGGAATAGGAATAGGAATAGGAATAGGAATAGGAATAGGAACAGGAATAGGAATAGGAACAGGAATAGGAATAGGAACAGGAATAGGAACAGGAATAGGGATAGGAACAGGAGTAGGAATAGGGAGAAGAACAGAAATAGGAACAGGAATAGGAACAGGGGTAGGAATAGGAACAGGAATAGGAACAGGAGTAGGAACAGGTATAGGAATAGGGTTTCTCCCTTGCTCAATCAGGCCTCATTTCCGGGTTTCATTTCCACAGCTCCTCTGTTTAAATTCCTGAATTACTCCACAGTTCCCAAATGACATGGACGTGCTGGACTTGCTCAGCACAGGAATTAAAACCTGGTTTTAAACCCCTGTTAAATCCCAGCTTTGCTGCAGCTCAGCCCCTTTGGCCTTGAAACTCAAACCTGCTGAGAAGGTGCCCCAGAATCCCATTTCCCATTGGGAATGGGGCCTTTTTTCCCTTCTTTGTGACACAGCTCAGAGTGGGCTCTGCCAGCGGGGCTGAATTCACCCCCTCTCCCCCTTTCCCATGGAATCTGGACACAGCCTGAGAGTTCAGATCACTGCAGGCAGCTTGTGGCAGTACAGCAATCCCAGATTTCCCCTGGGGAAGTTTGCAGAGCCCTGGGGGTTGGTGCTGAGGGCCGGGATTCCCCTCTCCAGCAGCTTCCCAGGATCCCGGTGGGACAGTGAGCTGTGCCCAGCTCTCCTGCAGGGCTGCAGTGCCCCAGGGGAGCTGTGCTGTGCTGTGCTGCTCCCAGGCAGTTCCTGAGGAATTCCCTGTGCCCTGTCCCCAGCTGTGAAGATCAAGAAGCCCATCAAGACCAAGTTCCGCATGCCCGTGTTCAACTGGGTGGCCCTGAAGCCCAACCAGATCAACGGCACCGTCTTCAACGAGATCGACGACGAGCGCATCCTCGAGGTATCCCTGCAGCCCTGGGGCCCTGCAGAGCTGGCCCTTGTCCCCAAGTGCCACATCCACAGGGGCTCCAGTCCCTCCAGGAATGGCAGCTCCAGTGCCTGACCACGCCTGCCAAGGAGTTTTCCTGATTCCCCTTCTCTGTTTCCTGGGAGCAGAGCTGGCTGCCTGGTTTTCCTGATCCCCCTTCTCTGTTCCCTGGGAGCAGAGCTGGCTGCCTGGTTTTCCTGATTCCTCTCCTCTGTTTCCTGGAAGCAGAGCTGGCTGCCTGGTTTTCCTGATTCCTCTCCTCTGTTCCCTGGGGGCAGAGCTGGCTGCCTGGTTTTCCTGATTGCTCTGTTTCCTGGAAGCAGAGCTGGCTGCCTGGTTTTCCTGATTCCTCTGTTCCCTAGGAGCAGAGCTGGCTGCCTGGTTTTCCTGATTCCTCTCCTCTGTTTCCTGGGAGCAGAGCTGGCTGCCCCCTTGTAGTGGTTTAGATTTGTTAATTTGAGTTTTTTGGTTAATGATGTGGTGGGTTTAGAGTTAAATTCCCTGATGTGAATCCCCATAAACCTCACTCAGGAAAACCATTTCTGTGGATGGTTTTCTTCCTTATTCCTAAATATCAGCCAGTATCAAACCAACACACTGTCAGGGAGTTGTGGGGAGTAGGGAGAGCTCCACAGGGACAGGGCACAGCAGTGCCCTGGGGGAAGGGCTTTATCCCTTTATCCATGGATGCTTGATCCATGGCTGGATAAAGCACCAGTGCTCAGGAATGTTCTCCTGAATTTCTGGACACGTGCAGAGCTGTTTGGGGCTGCATTTCTGGGATCTGGCCAGGTTTCCTCGTCCCAGCTCAGGAATGTGTTCCTTCCATCCCTCAGCCTCTGACGGAACTCTCTGGGTTCCAGAGCCAGGTTGGACAGGGCTGGAAAAACCTGGGCTATTGGAAGATGTTCCTGCCCATGGCAGGGGCTGGGATTGGGATGAGCTTTATGATTCCAACCCAAACCATTCCACGATTCCATGATCCAGTCTCAGCCACCACAACACTTTTCCTGCAGTTCTGGATTAGGATTTAGTGTTCCCTGCAGGATAAATCCTTTCCTTTCCAGGATCTAAACGTGGATGAATTTGAGGAAATATTCAAGACAAAAGCCCAGGGCCCAGCCATGGATCTGACTTCCAGCAAGCAGAAGATCCCTCAGAAAGGATCCAACAAGGTCACGCTGCTGGATGCCAACAGAGCCAAGAATTTGGCCATCACCCTGCGGAAAGCCGGGAAAACGGCGGATGAGATCTGCAAAGCCATCCACGTGTGAGTGCAGCCCTGCAGCCAAGGAATCCTGCCCGGGCTTCACTTTGGACTTGGCACTTGATGGAAATGCTTTGGTAGCTGGAAAAAATTCCAGCTGGGGAAGGATGGAATGGTGGTGAATTCCCAGAATTTGGGGGTGCCCGGAACTCGGGAACCCCTTGGTTTGTGCTGCTGAGGTTGGAGAAATCAGCAGTTCCTTCATTGAAGCAGCTCATTGCAGCCTGCCCAGTTTGCCATGGAAATATCTGTTCCAGGATATTTCCTGTTCCAGTGGGCAAATTCCAGAGGGAGCCCAGGAGGAGGCAGCTCTCCTGGTTTGCTCCGTGAGGGATGAGTTCAGTCCAGGTGCTGGAGCAGATTTTGCATGGAGCTGGGTTTGTGGAGTGGCCTCAGGAGCAGATATGGATCCTTCTCTGTCCTGGGACAGGTGTAGCTGCTCCTTGGGGCTGATCCCAAATCCAGCCAGACTCATCCTGGCCATGGCAAACATCTCCCACTCCTCCCTAAGGAATATCTCCAAAATGTGGATGCACGAGCTTTGCCTTCAGCCAAGGGTGACCCAAACGTGCCCCAGGTCCTGGCAGGTTCAGCTGTTGGGCTTTAGGGGGCTCTGGGCCTATTAAATACAAATTTTTGCTCCTCCCTACCTCATTTCCCTGGAAAAGTGAGCCTGGAGGGGTGGGGGAATGGCCACGTGTTTGGAAATGGAAGCAGCTTCATTCCCATTATCCCTGGATCCTGTTCCCAAAGGCCTGGGCACAGCAGGAGGAGCTTCACAGCTGCTTCTTTGCTTTTCTTCATGTGGAGCTGAATCCCAGCCTGCTTTGGCTTGGGAAGGACCTAAAAGCCATCCAGTTTATCCAGGGACATTCCCACTGTCCCAGGCTGCTCCAAGCCCTGGCCAGCCTGGCCTTGGACAGTTCCAGGAGCAGCCCCAGCTGCTCTGGCAATTCCAGCCCAGCCAGGAATTCCCAATTCCCAAGATCCCATCCAGCCCTGCCCTCTGGCACTGGCAGCCATTCCCTGGCTCCTGTCCCTCTGTCCCTTGTCCCCAGTCCCTCTCCAGCTCTCCTGGAGCCCCTTCAGGCCCTGCCAGGGGCTCTGAGCTCTCCCTGGATCCTTCCCCTCTCCAGGGGAACATTCCCAGCCCTCCCAGGCTGCCTCAGGAGCCGAGGGACACCCCTGGGCTGCTCAGTCCCCTGCTGAGCTCTGTGCCCACGCCCTTCTCCCGGGCTTTTCCCACAGCTTTGACCTGAAGACGCTGCCCGTGGATTTTGTGGAGTGCCTGATGCGGTTCCTGCCCACGGAGAACGAGGTGAAGGTGCTGAGGCTGTACGAGAGGGAGAGGAAGCCCCTGGAGAACCTGTCGGACGAGGACAGGTTCATGATGCAGTTCAGCAAGATCGAGAGGCTCATGCAGAAAATGACCATCATGGCCTTCATCGGCAACTTCGCCGAGAGCATCCAGATGCTCACCCCGGTGAGAGGGAGCAGGGAACCAAGCCCTGAGCTGGGAGGGTGGCACACGACAGAGAGGAGTTGTTGGGGGTGTGTGGGGAATAATTCCCTGCCTGTCCTGGAAGGTTCTGACCCCCAGGGGAAAGCTCTGTCCGTGGAGGAAGCTTCCAAGGCTTTGGGATGGAGTGCAAACGGGCAGAGTGGGAATTGGGAAGTGGTGTGGCTGGGGGTGAAAACGTGTGGTTTGGGTTTTATGGAGTGTGGGTGTGGGTGAGGAGTCGAGTGTTTGCCTTCTTCAGCTGCTCCATCTTCTGCAGTGCTGGGAGCATGGAATTATTGGATAGAATTGGCCACAGTGCAGGTGTTGTGTGAGCAGACAAATAATTGTTATTGGTAGTTGAGTAATAACAACAGGCGTTTTAGGAACGTGGTATCAGGTAATTGGTCGCTTTATCTTGTATAAATGTGGACATTTTGAGCCTCTCTAGGCTTTTTCTGGGGTGATTTCCAAGAGTGCAGAACCTGTGCTGCTCCTAGCTCAAAACCTGTGATAAGAAATAAGAAACGACCTCTGGAGGGTGAAGCAAAGCCCAGCTGCTCTGTCTGTGGCTCACACAAACCATTGGGGCTGCAAAGCTCCAGCAGCCCCTGGGAGGGGGAAAAACCCCACAGGGATGCCAGGAGAGGTTCTTCCTCTGGGCCAGAGGAGCTTTTATTGGGGTTTTTACCCTTTTTAGCAGGTGTTCCCATACAGGTCACCATGACTGGCCAAAGGAACCACCTCTGGTGCCACTGGTGGGACAAGAGAAAAACCCACTCAGAACAGCTGTGGGACATTGTTCTGAGAGCCAAAACCTAGTTACAAAAAACTGCCCTATTGGGAAAGAGAAGTTTCCCAATAGGTTTTTAACCTCAGCCAGGCTGGAATCTCTCTCAGGCTCAGAGAATCCTGTGCACAGGAGGGACCCACAGGAATCATGGATGCAGCCCCTGGCCCTGCCCAGACACCCCAAAACCCCACCCTGGGCACCCCTGGCAGCGCTGTCCCAACGCTCCCAGAGCTCTGGCAGCTTTGGGAATGTGCCCATTCCCTGGGGAGCCCCAGCACCCTCCAAGGAATATTTTTGGGAAAAGTTCCTCTCGGTGCTGGTCCTTGGAATTGTGTTCCTGAAACCCTGGGACAGCTGTAGGGGTTGGAATGTAAATCCTCATTTACATCTGAGGGTGGGTAAATCTGGCAGGAAAATGGATGGTTTGGAATCCTGGAGTGTCAGGGCAGGGGAGCATTCACAGCATCCCAGACAGGGTTGGGTGGGAAGGGGAAAGAAGGAAAATCTCATTCCAACCCCTGCCATGGCAGGGACAGCTCCCATTGTCCCAACCTGGCCTTGGGCACTGCCAGGGATCCAGGGGCAGCCACAGCTGCTCTGGCAATTCCAGCCCAGCCAGGAATTCCCAATTCCCAAGATCCCATCCAGCCCTGCCCTCTGGCACTGGCAGCCATTCCCTGGCTCCTGTCCCTCTGTCCCTTGTCCCCAGTCCCTCTCCAGCTCTCCTGGAGCCCCTTCAGGCCCTGAGCTCTCCCTGGATCCTTCCCTTCTCCAGGGAACATTCCCAGCTCTCCCAGCCTGGTTCCATGGCAGAGGGATATCCATGCTCTATCCCATGGTGTGGGTGAAAACCAGGAAGGTTTTTTTCCAGGATGAGTGTTTGGATGTTCATTTTCCTGCTGGCAGTTAATGATGTGCATTAACAAAGCTCTCTCTGTGTTTCCCTGCAGCAACTCCACGCCATAATCGCTGCCTCTGTCTCCATAAAGTCATCCCAAAAACTCAAGAAAATCCTGGAGGTAGGTCTGATCTCAGCTCTCCTTCCAGGGATGTCTTAAACCTGCAGGAATTTCTCCTGAGAATTCCTGCTCTGCTCTGTTTCATCCTGGCAGATCATCCTGGCTCTTGGCAATTACATGAACAGCAGCAAACGTGGGGCTGTGTATGGATTTAAGCTGCAGAGTTTAGACCTGGTAAGAAAAGCAGGGATGGATTGTGGGCACCAGCTGGGAATTACAGTTCCCAGTGGAGTTCCTGAGGTTGGAAATTCCTTCCAAGACCATGGAGTCCAACCATTGCCAGCCCTGCCCAGGCCAGCACCGCCCTGTCCCCAAGTGCCACATCCAC
>VWYI01027292.1:0-37168 GCA_013399455.1 Anthoscopus minutus | reverse complement strand
TGCCGCTCCGTGGGGGCCCGACCGCCGCCCCTCGTCCCGGGCGCTGCGGGGCGGGGGAAGGGGCCGGTGCGGCGCGGGCAGGGAGCGGGGCTGTCACGCTGTGCCGGGGCGCTGACAGGGAAGGGGGGGCCGAGCGGAGACGGCAGCCGTGGCCCGGCTCTAGGCTGGCCGCTGCCTGGCATTGTCTACCGGAGAAGCGGCCGGGCACGGCCCGGCTCTGGCGACCCTGGACTGCGGCCTCGGGACGGGGCAGCTCCGGGTCCGGCGCGAGTGGCCGGGTTTGGGGCGCCCGCCGTAACCCAGTGCCGGCCCTTGCTGCCCGCACTTGGACATGGGTCAGCTCCGTGGGTGTGCCGGTACCTCCGGTTCTGTGCTGAGAACGGGGCCGAAACCCTGTCATGGGTGGGTGTTGCAGTGCTCCATTATGCAGCCTCTAATGATGCGGTCTGAAACCTACTACCCCGGTCAGTGTCCTTGGAAATGTGACTGTGTTTAGCGCATTTCTGGTATGTCATGACTTCAATGGTTTGGTTTTCTGTCTTTTTCCTCCAATTCCACATACTGCCAAATGGCTTAGCCTGGGTGTTGAAGAAAAGGTTTTGCATAACCTTTCCTGTTAGAGGTGAATGTGGATGTGCCTTTCACTTAGAGATAGAGAAGGGCAGGGCCTGTGAGAGTGAAATGGGTTGTAGAGGAAACACAGGGGAAAGGGAAGCTTCATCATGCAGTTTGCTGGTGCTTCCCCGATTAAAGATGTCTGAAAGAAGTAAAAAAGCATAGGCAGTAGACAGACGAGGGAGAGAGAACTGTGAATTTAAATGTTATCTCTTTGAGAAGATACAGTGAGCCTGTGTGCAGAAAACTGGAAAAGGCAGTTTGTGTGGCAGCATGCTGCAAAGCAACGAGCATGGTACTGCTGGCTTTTCCTGCAGTGGGAATGGTGCCTGCAGGAGAGTGTGGACAGGGCTGGGGGAGAGTGAACGTGGCTACATCGGCGAGGAGCCATCCTGAGAGCTAGTGGAAGAGAAGTTTTACACATCATAGCAGTTGATTTTGAGGTTGGCTATGTGTGTCTACAGTGGATCCTCCAAAGCTGCGTGGGAGGTGGCAGTCTGGGCATTTGTGTGAGGCTAGGGCTAATGAATCCTCTGAGAGCCCCCATGGGGAGTGTGGTGGGGTTGTCTAGACATTGCTTGCTGGCTCAGTCTGGTCTTAGAGGTCAGCTTGGAGCAAACTGAACTCTGATCTGCCCTCATGTTCCTTAAACATAGCTGCTCTTGAGAATAAAGTGTAGAGATGCTGAAGCTGAGCCTCACCTTGTTCTCACAAGGAACCTCACCATTGAGAATCTGTGGGCTTAGGCTGCGAGGAAGTAGCTGGGATGCTTTCAGGCTTGAGTTGTCCCTGGAGGCAGTTTCACCATGTTTCACTTAACAAGCCCAGACAGGTTGAAGCTGATGCCTGCAAAAAAGCACAACAAAATATTAAGTATAATTGCAGTTTCTCCACCATCTTCTGTATATAGCTTATATGAGAGTAACCTGTCGAAAGGACAGACAGAATATTAGGCTGCACAACAGAGGAACCATTCGCAGGTGTGGATGGGGAAGGGACTATATGAATCTTTTATCCATATGAAAGATCTAAAATATATTGATGTTTTATAAATACTAAAATTTAATTTCTTGGTTTTTGCATATTCCTGTCCTATCACTGACTTTCCAGTCCTTTCCAATCTTGCATTGCTGACTTGCGGGATTTTAGGGGAAAAAGTGCATGTTGGTCTGATTTAACCTCTAGTGTTCAATTACAAATAAAAAAAGTGAGGTGAAAGAGTGGTTACACCTGGCTGAGTGTTTTGAAAGAAGTCCAGCAAACACCACAGATATATGCTTCCACTCCCTAAGAACAGCACTGTTTAAACTGATCAAAACTTGAGCTGTCTGCTCAGCTCTGTTAAAATTTGTGAATTGCTGTGTGAAACTGAAAAGTCCCAAATCCCCCATCAAATGACAAGATCTATTTCAATGAAAGAAGCATGAGTGCAAAACAGAGCATTATTTTCTGCATGAGATCTAGGTTTTACTTGCTAAACAATATAAATCAAAGAAATGAATTCTATGTGCAGTTGCATAAGACTACAACATGAAGCGATCCATTGATTTCCAGTCACAGAAGCTATTGAAACCAGTTGTCTCATGTAATGACTGAGATTACATTAATTTCATTATGTGAAATGGAATATTTTTTTAATTTCTGGTTTGTAGTGCTGGGAGAATATTTATAGCATTGCCACTGAAACAAAGTAACAACATACCTATTTAAATAGCAGAACAAGAGAAGGGACTTGACGTGAGTGGTTCGGATAGGTGGCATGAGGAAATATTAAATGCTGAAGATTTTAGGATATGCAGGATCTGACTTATCCTTAATTATTAATATCAAGATACCAATGTTTTCCTAGTGCATCCATGCTTCACAAAGGAAGTGTACTTTTTTTCTTGTGGACCTTATGTAGATTTCATGGAAACACATTTTTTCTTCTATTTTTATTTAGTGTTTTGCCTGCTGGTTGGGTATAGCTATCCCTGCCAGAGTGCTGTTTTGCTACAAGCTTATCCCTGCTACAAGAGTGGCAGCACTTGTTCTTATGATATAAAAAATAATAGCATTTATTGATAGATAATTTTGTGTATAATTTACAGGTATGGCACACCATACAGACTGATCCTGCAGGTGGTTTTCTACTGCTGAGATCTGCCCATAAAGAGGAATGTGAAATGAAGGTCCTTTATGGGAGGAATCAACATACTGCTAGTGCAGTTGGGATTATTTACTGTTTAGGAGAGTTAGCTCCTAAAGACTGCTCTGCATGTCAAGAAGTTAAGAGATTGTAAGGATTAAATTAATTTTCTTTTTAGATTTTAACTGGATGAATTTATTGATTTAAGTATGCTGCTATTTTACTTGCATCTCTAAATTCAGTAACACATGCTGAATCATTATAAATGAGACTTAAGCCAACATGCCTTTCATTAAATAGGCAGACTGTGTATATAGCAAGCCAGGATTAATTTTTTTTTTCATCAGACTCTGTGAAGCTTTTATCAGCACCTTTTTTGCTTTAATGGCTAAGAAAATGAGATTAATTACAAAACTTGTTAAAGGTTCATCACTCTCACCTTTTTATATAATATGTTAATATTGTATAATTTGTGTTGCATACATACTTTTGAGTTTCTCTTAGGGAGAGCTGTCACATTTCTGATCTTTAGAAAGGAAATGGAAGAAGACAAAAAGAAAGGCAGGTAATTCCCATAATCCTCTCAACAACATCAACAGAAAAATTAGAAAGTTAATAACAAAAAACTTAAGGCCCTCACTGAACTCTGTGTCTTAACGCTGCTTGAGTAGTCAGTTGGACATGCTGTGATAGCTAGTAAGACAAATTCTCCTCAGAAGAAAATAATTGACCTTATTTGTTGGTTAGTTTATGATTGTTTGAAGAAGGTCAAAGTGGAACCTGACAGAGTAGAAGTTGTTCGTGCCCTGTGTACTGTAGATATGAGTCTGTTTGAGTCTGTAGTATTTCAAAGCTTTTTTTAAAAAATAAGTGAATTGACTCTGAAACTAGCTTGGCAATATATTTTGTAAGCATATGGCAGACTTTCTCTAAACACTTAATCTTGTGAGCTTTGTGTCACTAAGTCTGCAGCGTTCTGTAGTTCCTATACTCAGCCTGTCAGGGGAGTAACTCCATGCCCACAATCTGTTTACTGAAGAAAAATACAAAAGTAAAGTTAAATATAAAAACTGTGGGAGATTTGATAATGGAAATTTTGTTGCTAAGGTGAAGTTGATAAGGAGGTGCTATGTCCATGGATGTGTCTATAAATGGAATGTACTCTATAGCTTTAACCCACAGTCACAGCTTGGAAAGTGCTCCTCAAAAGTCAGTGTAAAAATGCTTTTAATCAAATTCCCTCTTCCTGAAATCTATCATCACCAAGCTGTTGCCTGGTAGATGCTAGATCATCTTCTAGGTTGCTCTAAGTTGTGCTGGCCTTGAAACTTCTTTGCAGAGTTCTTAGAGACATTTCACTGGCCTGTTGTCTCTGGCTGCAGCAGTCACACCTGCAAGCACCATTCAGTTGATGCATTTCTGTCTGATGCTGCAGTATGCTGCAGTCACCTTCCACTGATCTAGGGCTGCATTGCACTGGTAAAAGCAGCACTGAGCTGAGACTGCAAAGCAAAATCATTTCTGTATAGTGCTGCATTTTTTCTCATTTAAGTTAAACAGAGTTTGGAGGTTGGATGTCATAAATGGATTTGGCTGAAATGTTAGAACCAATTGACAGGTGTTCATTCTGAGCTTCTGTCTTTGTGTTGCAGAAAAGCCAAAGGTAAAAACTACCCTTTAGTAAAGCATCATTAGAAAAATAAGCAAGACAATTTTGTCCTGTACTGATTGAGGTCTCTGAGAAAATTCAGAGTTAGAAATATGGTGTTAGAGTTTAATTCTGCTGCTTTTACTGTGTTGTGATACACTTTGCAACTGCAGGTGCTTTGCCCTGACTGGGGTCTGTAATTTGTATTTTGGAGATATTCTTGTATTCATTGAGGGGGCCTGTCAGAAGCAAAATGAACAATGTACCTAAATGTTATGTAACTTCAGTTTTACTGGAAGTGTACATTACAGTTGCCAGCAGGCATGATTTAAGTATGTGATTCTGTGTCTTCAGCACAACAGTTAGTAAATGGTACCATAGGCAGTATGAATGAAATCTCAAAATTCTACAGCAGTAACACAATTTCAGGCAGGGAAATACTTTTTCTGCCAATGGTCTGTTGGGATTCGTGATGTGGTTATCCAATAACAAAATGTGGTTGCCTTAATTTTTCTCCTGCGGTCTTACTTGTCTGGAAGGATTGTCTAAAGTAATTTTTCTGTGTTTTCATTATTTGGGTTTTGGAGCATGAGCCAGAAATTAGCATCTTTGTCTATAGCTTTTCTTGTTTTAAATATAGAGCAGACATAAGAGTTCTCTGAGATCATCAACCAGTGCTTTAGATCAGAATTTTAATGGTTTGATCATATATTTTTATTTCAGATAGTATGATAATCTTTTACAGAATTGTGAGCTGTTGGTTTGAAAATCAGTAGACCCTATCTTTATTAATAGTCTGTCTTTAAGTCCCTCTCAATTTTCAAATTAACCTGTTTCATTCCTGGTTCCCTTTCAAACAGAAGTTACAAAGTAGCCCCTAGGAACTGGAAATTCCTTGTGTGATAGCTGTGTTCTTTTTTGGAACTGTACTTTGATGTATGTTGTGCTGGTTTAAGCCCAGCCAGCAGACAAGCTCACTTCGCTGCTCATTCACTCCTTCACCTGCAGCATGGGGGGAGAGAATCAGAAGGGGAGAAGCTGGAACACTTGTGAGTTGGGATAAAAACGGTTTAAGAGGGGAAGCAAAGGCTGCGCACACGAGCAAAGCAAGGAATGAATTCACTGCATCCCATGGGCCGACAGGTGTTCAGCCATGTCCAGGACAGCAGGACCCCGCCACAAATAGTGGTTATTTTGGAAGGCAGAATCACAGAATGAGCTAAGTTGGAAAAGACCTTTGAGATCGTTGAGTCCAACCTATGACCTAATACCTCATCATCAACTAAACCATGGCACTGAGTGCCACGTCCAGTCTTTGTTTAAGCACATCCAGGGACGGTGACTCCTCCACCTTCCTGGACAGATGATTCCAGTGCCCAATCATTCTTTCAGTGAAGAATTTTTTCGTGATCTCTAACCTAGACTTCCCCTGGCACAGCTTAAGACTGTATCCTTTTGTTCTGTCTGATGCCCTCTGGTCTGGAATAGCCCTTGGGTCAGTTTGGGTCACCTGTCCTGGCTGTGTCTCCCCCCAGCCTCCCATGCACCCCCAGCCTCCTCACCAGCGTGGGAGCACGAAAAGGCCTTGGCTCTGTGTGAGCCCTTCTCATCAATGACAACAACATCTCTGTGTTATCAGCCCTGTGTGCAGCACAAATCCAAAACACAGCCCCTACCAGCCACACTGAAGAAAATTAACTCTACTCCAGGCCAAACCAGCACATATATATCAGTTTATCTTTATTATAATAACTAAATTCTGTTTTGTAACTGGTTTGTTATGGAGAAAGGAGAATGGCCAGCTCACTGTGAACCAGTGTTTCCTAAAAAAATAGAGGATCACTTGTAGTGGCAGTTGCAGATTTTGTTACCTGGTGCAGGATTTGGTGGTATACCAAGTATTGAAGTTGAAAGACAGCAGTCAGATAAAGTAACTGTCTATCTGATATATATTGCTATGAAGGAGCATTTTTTTTTATTGCTAGCCCATTATATACTTAAAAGGGCATAGACTGATTAATCTGGCATTCAGCAGCAGAACTGCAGCTCTGATATTTCTGTAGCCTGGTCAGATTTGCCATTGGTAGAAAAAGAATTTTAGAACTTGCATTGCTGCAAGTTTCAGCACGTTACTTCCCAAGTTTTTTTAAAGCCTGAAACTGTTTGCAGGTAATCATATCTGCACTGCATTTTTTTTTGTTGTGGAAAATATCTTTAGGTTCAATGTTGATTAAGTTAGTCATGAAATATGTGTCTGCAAATCAGGTTATCTTGATCTTTTAACTGTTCACACATCACCTTCTGACTCAGTTCTTGCAGTGATTTCCAAATAGGCAAAAGCCAAATGAAGCTTTAGTCTAGCTAGCAACTTCATGAATTGTTCTGAAATAGCTCTCTCCATTTTCACAAGCATTACCAAAGAGTTTGAAATTGTTCCAGTGTTTAGGAAACAAGTTTCAAAATACATTAAGGCTTCTAAAATAGGGGAATCATCATAAATCATCGTCAGAATAGTGTACTTAATAGATGTTTCATGCAGTTTGTTTCATTTAAATTCAGCCTTCTCTTCATATGAACAGCTTATGCTTGTGCATTCTTGCATCAGTTAAACTCAGAAAAGCCAGTTCTTATTCCTGTCATCTCTTCATTGACTTGTACCTCAAGCTGATTTTATTCAGTGTCTGGTGACCCAGATTTTGGACCTGCCATGGGCATAGGGGTGCATAATTTTGCATCCTTCACAAATGCCACTCACACAGGTCCTTATTTCCCTGTGGATTTTTTTGTAAATCCAACAGCATAGCCTGTGCTCTGGCTGGCTTTATGTGTGGCTGAACCATTGCTCTGGGACTTTGCAATTTCCTCAACACAGATATCTACCTGAGGAGCCTTAGCATAAGTCAATTAAGTGTAAGTCTGGTTTTGGCTGGTGGCTGGTAAGAGCTGGTGTATTTGCAAGTTTTGTCATGCATTGCGTTTTATGTATCATACTACTAAAATGAGCTCGTTCAAATTGAAGAGGATTAATATGTCTTAAATAATGCTTTTAAGATAATGTCAGAAAAGGATTTGCAACTAGAAAACTATTTTTATGGGTTGTAGTAAACTGTGAAGTACTAACCCATTCAAAAATACAGACTTAGCTTTGCATCAGCATCAAGTGATCACATGAGATTTTATCTTGCTGAAGGGCTTACTCTGGCTAGTTGTAAAATCTAGCTGTGGCTAGTCTTTCTGGCTGTTTTCTGGTGATGGTTGTAATGCCCAAACCTAATCCCTGTCACCACAGAGCTTGGTATAACAATAACAGTTCAATTTGAGCTTGATGAAGTATTTTCAACAATGCATCTCTTCCTCATCTTGTACATGTCTGCTACAGAACTGTCTGTACTGACAAACTGGGTCCTGTGCAGGAAGGAGTTAATTATCTCCCCTGGAGCCTGGCTGAAGCCCTTTCCGTACCTCAACCTTTGCCAGTAATAGCAAACTAGTAGGGAACTTAATCACTGATGGAGGTATTAAGAAGGAAGGAAACAGATTTTCAAGTGCATCAGCTTTGATGGAAAGATGTGGGATTGGACAGAGAAGACCTAAAATATACTGGGGATTTTTTTTTTTATATATAACATGAGAAAAGTGTTCAGTTCTAATACTGTGAGTGGGATTTTCAAAACTGTGTCTCAGAGAAAGTAATTTGCTTGCAAAGTTGCAGTGAGTGTGACTTGCAATTCTCCTGTGAATCAGAGTAATACAAAATTAATAAAGCATGTACTGTCATATATGTACCTGGGGGATAGTTTTGAGACATTTCAGCTTCAAAGGAAATGTTTAAACAATCAAGTTTTGGGACTTTCAGAATTTACATGCACCTTCCTTAGGCATAGAGTTGACTTTGAAGGATTTTTACCCCATTTTGTTCATAGAAACAATGGTTTCTTACAAGTTTTGTTTTCAGTTAATTTCAACATAAAAGTAACATAGTAGATACTGGTTTATACTGTGTATTTGTTTTGATATGTTTCATAAACTTAGGAAGCTGCAAAGAAATGAACAGATTTTCTTAGTTTGTTTATCATGCAGGTAGAGAACTGGAGTTAGTTGCATCAACACTCTTAATGGCTTCCTAGCAGAGAAACACTGAGTTTCAGTTCAGCTTCTGAATTGAAAACAGACTTTTTTTAGAAGTCGTGTTTTATTTTCTTCAGTGATCCTGGGAGATACGCAAATAATATACAGCACAGGCTGTTGTTTTACATGAATTAAATACATGGTGATTTTTTATGTATAGGGTTTGTGAGCTCATAGAGTTAACAAAAACCAACAAAATAAAATAATTGTAAAATACATGCTTTGGTTATGTGTTTGCAGAGGAGTGTGACGCAGAAAAGAGTTGTCTAGTTTGATTTGTATTGAATAGAATACATTCTTCATCTAATTGGTTTTGAAACTTTTTAATTACTGGGCATTTTATCAGGACCTTCTTACATTTCTGAAATAATATATTTACATCTGTGTTGTATTGATATTCAAAGTCTATTGAAGTAAGCAACTTAGACATTTCTGACATTAAATGTTCTGTTCTATTTCATTTATATGTCTTGTGGAGAGACATGAGATTGTTGAATTATGAAATTTATTTTCTTCCGAAACAGTTGGTGTGTATTTATCTCGAACATTATGTCTCAGATTCTCTAGATGAAGTTGACAGATAAGCTAGAGGTTGTAATAGATGCCTAATTGTTTCTTGTACACATGTAATAGAAATCTCATCAAATATTTTAAGAGAACTTAGAAGTTCACAATTTGTTTTACAGATGAATCCATTGCTTCTAAAATACAACAATTTATGTAACAAACAGTCTCTGGAAATATTAAGGGACGATAAAAATGTTGCTAAATGGACTTCAGTTTCCTACTTTATATTCTGTGGAATAACATAGGTTCCAAGTGCATGCACTTGTATCCATTTAGGTATGTGAAACAGGTGGCCACACCTGGCGCTTCGTTCCCTGGTGATTGCCAGTACCAAGGCGAGCGAAGCTGCTGTTCCCTTTGCTGCCTTTTTATCTGCTGTTACCACACAGAATTAGGAAAAGTGGCAGTGCAGCGCTTGTTTTTCAGTTTCTTGCTTCATACATCAGTAAGTTGCACAAAGGCCTAGCAGGAAGAGGCATCTCCTTGGTCAGCAGTGTAAAAACAGGAAGGAGGAAGTCTATTGCAAATCTGGGTGTACTGATTATCAGTTCATGTTTCGCTGCAGAGGATGTCCATTAACAGCCATCAGCGTGATCCACAGCTTATCCAGCATGAACAATGACTGCTCTAGTGCTGCTACTACAGAATAAGGACCCTGCTTATAGGAAGTAATGTTAACTAACAAACTGTACTCAGCCCTTTCCTGCTCATAGAAACAGGATACTATTAGTGAGAACAATTCACAGAAATTGCACATCCAGGAAAAGCAGGCAAGCAAAGCATAACAGCTAAACTAAGATTAATAAAATCTTTTCTATGAATAGGCCATAGCTATGTTCTGTATTGTTCTGGCATGTAATGTGAGCTTTTAAATAGAGTGGTGAGATGTAATTATGAGTAAGAATGGCAGAACTGGAACATAGGTAGCGTCTGGCATTGAAAGGCTGCTTAGGTTTTTAAGAAATGTGCTTATTACCATAACTGCAATTGAATTACAGGAAACACCTGGACATTATTTTATAAAGCTTTTTAGGGTGTATGCAGCCACCTATATGAAATTACTCCATGGAAAAATCCCTACAAAGTTTGCAGCTTGTGTAAACAGAAAATATCTTTGTATATTGTCAGACAAAGGAAGTTTCTGCAGTGTTTCCTGTGAAATTGCAGCTCAAATGGAGTGTGTGATACAGTATCATGGTTAGGGATGCCATGGTTATAGTCACAGTGTGACAGGGCTGCTTTAAGGGCAGAATCTTAATTTGCATTGTCAGTGTTTTGTGCTTGCACTGATCCCACTAAATTCATCATGCAAATTTGAATTTTAAACATTACTTTATTTTTTGGATTTTATTTAGTATAGCTCTGTGTTGCTGTTTCATTGTAGGGTTTTTTTCAATGAAAGGAGAAATAGAGCATCTAAGGGGTCACTTCTTGCAATGTATGTATAGGAACTAGTTGAATGCATCTCTGACATCAGGACAAAATTGGCATTGGTAGGTAGCAAGACGTGAATTCTAAAAACATTATTATCCATAATCACAGTTTCTTCATTTGAGAGTTGATTTGTTTGTGTATGTGTTTTGTTTAAAGTATTCCTTTGAAAAATGAAATAAAAAGTGCACATTTGGGGGATTTTTTTTGTGCCAAAGTGATCAGTATTTTTTTCCCCCATTCATACAAATGAATCTTTTTCTCTTGCTTCCATTGAAGGTCGGAAGTTGCATGGTCAGACTTACATTCCATGTCAAACTCATACAACTGTTGTATAGATGTGTGTAATTCCTGTGACTGTCACTGCATTCATGGAGTTGTAACTGATTGGCACTTACTGAGTGGTTATCAGTATCCTGAAAGGAATGTGTACATGCAGTTTTTAATTGCTTCATATGTCTTGTGTAATCAGGAAATGAAAGACTTTGTGGCAATATAGGCAGGGGTGGGGAAACCTGCAATTCATCCTAGAAATGGGACAGAACAGGATGGGTTGGGGGAGGAGTAAAAATGGTGGAAGATGGCAAATCATTAATGAGGAGTTTCTTTGTCCTGTAAAGATTGCTGTTTTTTTCCCCTCTTTCTGACATGTTTTTGGCTATTTTAAAATACATATTCTGTTTTAAAAGTCTTTGCTGTGGCTAGAACCTATTATTATAAATGATTACTAGAAGGAGAATTGTTCTTCAAAAAGTTTACAGTAATGCTCCATAAGCTCAGATTTTTCTTTCCTGAATATGGATTGCAATTAAAAGTTGGATCATTTCCCATTTAAAAGAACACACAAACCAATCCCTAAATCTTCAAGAAATAATAATTGTTTTAAAACTCGAATAGGATTTGTTATATATTGATTTTTCTTTATCTAGTAGACTATTCTAATAATGATTTTTGAGAGAGTTATCACCAACCAGGAATTCATATTATCTTCTGGGTTGCTATTTTCTTATGAAAGTATGGGGATTTTATATTTAATAAAATAAACTCTTCAGTTTTTCTGGCCTGAAGCTTGAGTTCCTGAGAGTTCTTCTCTACTTTGAAAAGTTACAGCTATTGCTATAGATTTGAGGCAAAATTACCATAGTTCCCATTCTGATTATTCTTGAAATCTATTTTTCTATGCTGAAACAAGAAGACTACAGAAGAAGTTGTACTTAGTTCTGATTATTGTCATTTTCTAGTCTGGAGGCCATAGACGAGGAGATAAACTGGAGATGAGTTGAGGAAAAAGCAAATTTGGGGTATTTGCAGAACTTCCAAAAAATTATTTTTGGCTTCTCTCCTTTTACACTTAATAGTCTATATGTAGTTCCATTGTCTGCCCTTCCAGTAGTCTAGTCAATATATTAAATTAATTTCTGGGCTTATATGATTTTTTTTTTTTTTTGCTTCTAACTTTTGCTTTCTCTCCTTGTTGGTGAAATTTCATCCTCTTTTACTCCCATCTAGACTCAGGCATTTAAGGATGTGTATCCTGATTGCATGCACAGAAATATTTGTATGGAATGATAGCAGAAATGTATTTTTGAAGTGAGACTGTAACCATTTGTGAAGACATTTATGATGCTCGCTTGGAGTAATAACCGTATGGAATGGATCAGACGATTTCAGATTAATTTATTTTGAATATTAATTTTTTTGGGAAGGATTTTGTGGAATTCTTGGAAGGTTAAGTTTTATGATTTTTGACTGAATTTTTGTTCTCTGAAGGTAAGCATTTTTACTTAACCGTTGGCATTTTTGTGCATAGGATGGTGCCCTCTGGTGCTTCAGTATATTTTTGCATGTAAACACAAGAAATCATCAATTAGACCTGTTAAATACACGTTTTTCATATTGTGTTTCGGTTTTGAAAGTAAAAGTTTGAGGGAAGTTTTTTTACAGCCTAAAGTAAACTTATTTTATTGTCTTCAATTGGAAAAATGGTTGCATGTCTGGAAATCCTCCTTCATTATTTCTTGAGACCTGAATTCAAATCTGTTTATGGTTGTCATTCTTTCTTCTGCCTACCTGGTAAGGAAGATAAAGCTAACAATATCCCTAAGGCAATAAAATGTATCCAATGAACTCAGAAATTTTTCTCTTTTAGATCAGTCTCAGACTGCTCCTGGTTGATTTTTTTTCCTTTTTCAAGTACTTTCTACACGACCTTTTTACGTAGACTAGCATTAATATGACTCATCCAGTTGGAATGAGTAAAAAAAAAGTGTCTCAGTTTATATACAGAGTTCTGGGAATATAGACAGATAACCTGCTACACATTACCAGGAAAGTTGTTGAGCTCTACTTATGTTTTTCATGGGTTCCCTGTTTGCCCTGTTGATTAGGAAAGAAATCAGTACCACTGAGATGCCATACTGGTGGCTAAGTAGTCATTCAAGTTAAAGTTCTCTCACTCCAGATTAAAAATTAAGGTGCTAATTTTGTGTTGGTTTGGGTTTTTTGGGTGCCAAAATCAAATATAAACTTCTGTCTCCAACATTAGTGATTTCGTCCTTTTTTTTATTCAGTCTGAAGACTCATACCAAGAAAAAACTTTCTTGTCAAAGTTTCACGGTATGAATCAACCACTAGTAGTCTGTAGGTTCCTTTAGTTGTGCAGATCAGAGGTTGAAAGCAGTTTTAATAAAAACTGATCACGTCTTTCAGTTTGACACAGTTCAAATTTGTGCTGTGTGTGAGATCATCAGCATCCACTTCAGGGGCCCATCAAGCTAAAGAGGATCCTTGGGCTCTTCATTCAGGTGTAAAAATGTAAACAAAACCTGAAAGAACTGTGTATTACACATGTAAAATTCCTTTGGTATCCTAGGCATATTTCCCGCTTTTTATGACACTTGCTACTGCTGGATGTGAAGCAATTTATAGTGAGAGAGAGATTTTTAGGGTAGGCATAATTGCATTTAATTGTCATTTCCTGAAGAAATGGGGCTAGAAGGGTTACTACTCCCTCATTTGCTTTCCAACAGAACTCTGTGTGTGTTGTAAATTCAGTTAATTTTGTCTTGTAATTTTAAAGAATTACTTCTAGAATGCTTTTAGGGTTTCATGTCTCTCCAAGATACTGCAGTATTGGTGATTTGTCTGCCTGATAATTTAGCTCTCAAAACTGGAGAATACTTAACATCTTTTGCAGTGTCATTACCTGTTGAAAGGTACACTTTCAGATAATTATTAAGGGGTAGTAGTTACTTTATTTAGGTAGGCGTAGGTAATCTTTGAAATAACTGTATGTATGGAAATTGAGCTTCAGTATAAGAAATAAACTATGATGCTCCCTAACAGGTAAATCAGGTGTGTATTGGCTCAGTTGTGTTTGCATATTTTAGAAAAAGCCTAATTTCTGTCCATGAGCAAAGATGGCATGGCTCTCTAGTGTCCACTTACATTTTCTAAAAGGCTGGTGTTTTAGGCCAGATATTGTTCTGAAGCGCCTGAAGTCCTTGGAGGACAGTGTCCTAAGGGAGTCAATAAACCTGTTTATTCATTTTCTCACCTAGATGAGAAAGTTGTGATACAAAGTGTGCATTTCTTTTAAGTACTCTGACTGTTTATTTCTGTAAAGGCAAGCAGCTCTGTCTCGGGTTTTCCCCTCATGTGCTGGGGAGCGTTGATTTGTTGTTCCCACAAGATGGAGCTGTTTACGTATGTAATTAACATGGAGTTTGTACTACTAGTGCATCTTAGCGGGGTCTGTCAAAATACTGCTTGAAATCACAGGTCACAGTTTTATTAGTATCCTTCCAGAAAAGGGTACAATAAACAATATGAAACATGAACTATTATTTTAAGAAGGTAGGGCAATCTTGTGATTAAGGTATTGGGGGGTACTCTGTATTGCTTTCTTCCTCCTTATTATGAATATTCATTCCCTGTATTATTTTCAATTAAACATTGTGATAATACCCCTGAGATTAAAAAACAGTACTTTATTATAATTAAATTTAAGCATAAGTAGCCTTAATATTGAGGAAAACATAATCAATACAATCAATTTTTATAACAGTGAAAACTGTATTGCCTACATATTGTATATACTTCCAGAACTTCTGGCTGTGTTTTCTGGAATTTTTTGCTAACATTTTAAAAAAGAAATCTTCTGATTGCAAGGGATTTGCTTTTGTCAGTAATTTAAAAGCATGTTTGAAAGTGTTGCACAGGTGTGAAATGGATAAAAAGTTATCAAGGCAGCTGTTGGATACCCCTAAATCATCAGGCAATAACTAAGTACAAAAACATAGTACATTGCTACTGTCAAAGAAAGTTCGGTGGTACAAACTCAAGTATGGGATTCCTCTTGTACCGTCTTTTTGCAGTGCCATTCTCATTTTCTTTACTGAGTTTTACTGCTTACGTGACACAATTTACAGTTTGGGCAGATGGTGATAGATAGAAGTTCCCTATCTTTGTGATAATGATGCTACGTCTCACTTCTCTTTGAGAGCTGGAAGGACACCTAAACTTGGGGGTTACTTCTACCCTTAAACAAAAAGGCCAAAGAAAGCAGTAATAAATTGAACTTTTTTTTTCTGTATATGTGGGGGTTTTTTTGTTTGGTTTTTTATGTGTGTGTGGTTGTTTGCTTGTTGTGTTTCTTGTTTGGTTGGGGGGGTTTTTGTGTGTGTATTTTTGTTTTGTTTGGCTTTGTTTTGTTTTTTTAAAATTTAGCATGCAGTGAGGTATAGGTGGTGAGTCCAGCCCAGTTTGAGGAGGCTCATGCTTGACAGATACCTGTGAAGGCACTTTGATGCTTCTGGTTCTCCTAATCTTTTCCTCTCCTCCAAGAACTCTGAAGACAGTTGGATGGCCCTCTGTGTCCGCCCTGTAGCTTCCAGCATCTCTGACCCTTTCCTTAATGGAGCAGCACTCACGTAACTGTACTGTGTATTTTGGACTGCTACCACATCAGTCATTGAACCTTTTTCTCATCCCTTCTCCATTTCTGTTCAGGTGACAGTGCAGTGGTCCACATGCTTGACCCTGTGTCTTCTCATGCAGAACATCAGGCTGCTTAATGAGGCCTCACTCAATGCCCACGGTCTCTTGCACCTTTCTTTCCTCCCAGGCCAGGATGCTGCTTCTCCCTCCCGCCAGTACTGGCTTCTGCATGTGGGTATTTCCACCTGGTGATGCAGGTCGCTTATGACCATCCACCACAGACTTCTAAAGCTCAGTCATTCTGGGCAACCTTGGGGGAACCCTTTTAGGCAGTCTGACAGGAGCCTCGGGAGGAGAGACTTACAGGCACACCTTTGCTCCTTCCAGCCATCATTTCAAACTGTGGTCGTAGAAATGGTGAGGGGTGAACCACAATTTTGTTTTTCCCCTGGTGCACTTTGGAGGAAAGAACCTACTTTCAGTACTGTAGCCTGATTTTCCTATCATAAGCCAAAGGGGGTATTCTTGGAAAATTTTATTCAATAGATTTTTCCCCTGAAAAATAATCTATAACAAGTGGAGTATAAGGAATTGACTTTCTTCCTTTGACATGTAGGACAACATATTGCCTCTTTTCTGTCACTTAAGTTCAGTTGCTTCTCGGAATCTATTGTACAAGGTCAAAAGAAACTCAAAAAGTATAAAGAATATTATTACAACAGTCTTTCCTGCATCTTTTCTTCATTGAAAGGTCATGTTCCTATCAGACACTCAACTGTAGGTAGATTTGTTGTGCTGATGATGAGCTCACATCTTAGCAAAGCCCAGATGTCTGGTTAGAAAAGAGAGTCTTGAAGAATATGAGAAGTCACATTCTCCAAGAAGACTGGGAGGGAAGTACTTTCTTGCTACTCAGGAGTTAAAGAGACTGACTCATCTTTGCCTAAGTCTTGAACTTAAGACTGTACTTCTGCAAGTAACACTGAGATGCTTGGAATTTCAGGCTTTTCTTTTCTTCATGTTAACATTTTTAATTTTTAATTTTTTTTCTAAATCAACTTCTCCTTAAAAATATCAGGAGAAAATTTCATAATTGCGAAAGGAAAATAGAGGCTAAAAAAGCAATTTAAAGATTTTTGATCACGTTTTTTTTAAAACACTTGCAGTTTGCTGTTCAAACATGTTTGTAAATGTATGATTAAATCATCCTTGTATTGCTGCTCTCATTCTATGTGAAAAGCTACTTCAAAACTACCAGTCTTTGCTGTTGTTGTTGTATCAAATTGTTAATAAATTTTTGGAAATGTCTGTGTCTTGCCTCTGTTAGGAGACTCCATACCTTTGGTTTTGGTACAATTCTAGATACAACCTCGTCTCTTGCTTACTCTGCCAAAGTCTAAAGCTTTAAATTGCCCTGTGCCTCCTTTGCTCCTTGTCATGCTTGAGCATTTTTCCATGCAGATTTCTGTTTCTGATGCTGTTTAACAAACTACACCAGTAATTTCTCCCAAGTCATGTTTCCTGCTGGTGTTTTCTAAGCGAATTATTCAAGATTGGTAAAATAAGCCAGAAGACCTGATTCTAGCCCTTCCTGACAGTTAGGTGCTGTGGAGGAGGCAGCTTTAGGTGTGCACATGTGATGGTTTTGCCCTGGGAGCCGTTGGGCATGGGCAGGCAGGGATGGAGCCTTGGGAATTGCCCTTGCCAGGGGTCCGGCTGCTGCCGCGCACTGCGCCGGTCATTCTGCCTCGAGTCATCCAACCCTGATTTAGTTGGATAACTCTGCTGTTAGGAATACCAGGAAAGCAAATTTGTATGTTTGCACTTCTTTATATTTAGCAAAGAGTGGAATTTGATGGAAAAGTGATCCATGCTATTGGAGGTGGTTGGAGAAACTGATTCTTTTGTACCCATATTTGAGCATTAGGTCATAAATAACAGACCAGTGAGGCTCAGGTCAACCGTGATGTAACTGGTTAAGCACCTGGATTAATGCCATAAGGGCTGGGTTTTGCGCCATCAATTCTCAGTTTTATGCCATCTTTTTTTTTAAGGCTGATTTTGATGGAGTAGATCCACCAAAGGATGCCACTAACGTCAAGTTTGCTTGCTTTTATTTTCTTGTTAAGAAAGATAGGTTTCAATAAAGTTTGTTGCATACATACTATTTTGAACTGGGGAAAAAAGTAAACTTTTATTTTCTTATTTGTATTTGATAGATCTGTATATGATGACCAACCAAATGCACATCAGAAGTTTATGGAAAAACTTGATGCCTGCATACGTAACCACGACAGGGAGATAGAAAAGATGTGTAATTTTCACCATCAGGGCTTTGTGGATGCTATTACAGAACTCCTTAAAGTTAGGGCTGATGCAGAAAAATTAAAGGTAAGGAACAAGTTTTTTGGAGTTTCATATATCATTGTCTTTGAATCTAAAGGAAGGATCTGGACTCTTCTGCTGAAGATTAATTTAGTTTTATCACATGCAGTCTGGTGTTTGCAGCAGTTTTTTAGAAGTGAACTGAACAGGATTGTGATTAGAACTGTGTTGCCTGATACAGTAATTTATATTTACAAAGCTGAAGATTTGATTAGATCTCATTTTGGTTTTTTTAATTTATGTTTTCAGAAAATGCTACCAAATTATTTTGCCTTTTTAAGGCTTTCTCAGAAGGTAAAGAATATCAAATTATAAACACAGTATTTCTTAAATAGGTCTTTTCCTAATCATGTGTTTATATGTCAGACCCTAGAAGAATTGAAAGTCCTTATTAGAAAACTAAAAATACCACAATTGTATGTGGAAAACCCCCCTGTTCTTTACTTTGTAATGAGCAGGAGAGTAGGTAGGTAATGTTAGTAGTTTTCATGAGATATGAGAACTAAGTTTTCTTCAGATCAGAATGCAGGATAGTGAATTATGAGATCCGTCCCTTTTAGCTCTCCTTACACTTTTGAGAACAAAATATGCACACCAGACAGAATGAGCATAGTTCATCAGAGGTTATGATTAGAAGACCATTATATAAAGGATATTCAGATAACAAGAGACCAAATACAGCATCAATGAGGTCATTGAGCATCTTTGTTCAGAAATTAATGAGATTTTTAATAAACTAGAATGTGCTTCCTTATTATGATGACCTAATGAGTCACTTACTATGTGGGAAAATCTGAGGTTGAGCTTTGCCTGCACCTGCAGCATTAAAATGTTGCTGTGGTTTGGAGATTTCCACGTTTGATGTTAATCAACCACCCAGTGTTTGCATTCAGCAAAGTATGAATGTTTAATTACCATAAAATGCAATCACCATTTCTTACAGACAATGAATGGCCCATAGAGCTCATTGAGGTTATCAAAAAGGGACCAGTGGTCAATTGGGTCAATGATTTGAATTGTTTGACAGACCTACAGAAACAAGGAAAGTTCAAAAATCCCAAGTAAATTTGAGAAGTTTGCCACAGAATCTGTTAGAAAGAACTGTCATAAGTAATTGAATTTAACAAAAGCCCTTTGCGATCAAAAGTTCAAGTTCAAGCTGTAGAGTTAATTTGAATTTGCATTTCTTTGTTCTAAATTTCTCAGGAAGCATGATCTGATTACAAGGGTGAGCAGTCACATCAGGGCAATATATGCATATTTGTCTAACAAAGGTGAAATTATTTTTAAGGTCCAAGTTACTGATACCAACCGAAGGCTTCAGGATGCTGGGAAAGAGGTGAGAAAATGTTGCTTCCTATATGGACATTATGAATATTTGTAGCAAAATTAATTTATTTGCATTATTTAAGTGTGATTTTTCTTTCCTTTCTTTAAAAAAACCCCTTTAAGGTGATAGCCCAAACAGAGGAAATCATCAGATGTAGAGTTCAACAGCGGAATATTACAACGGTTGTGGAAAAACTACAGTTGTGTCTTCCAGGTGAGTGACCTATAGCTAAATATGATGGCAAATTAAATAAAGTAAGTCATAATAGCCAAAAGGAAAAGTCTTCTATTTATTTCTAAGTTCTGGTCCTGTAACATCCACTGTAACATAAAAATGAATAGCTTTTTAAAAGATGTCAAAGTGTAGGTTCCATGTCTTTTGCAATATTTGACGCAGAGCAATTGCGACAGTGTCAGAAGACAGTGAGACATTTAAATGGCACAAACAATGTAGCCACATACGTCTCTGACTGAACTAGTATTTTTAATATGGTAAACAATTCATTTGTTGCTTGAGAGGGTGGATTTTAGCATTTGAATACTGGGGACGATACTAATGATGCTCTTTCGACGCTGTACTTTTAGCTCTGTGTCACTACAGGTGTTTTGAAATAAAACAAAAGGGCTCTAAATGTTGTTTCAGGAAGGTGATATTGTAGGATTGCACACAGCTCCATAAGGGTTATATGCTGTTTGTCATATTGGTGTAAAGTGGATTTGAGAATTTTTCTTTGTGAAGTCTTCTTGTTGATGTGTTCTGAGTACAGTAGGTGGTACTGTTGCCTTTTTATGGAAATAGGCCATGGGCTGGTAATGCAGTCATGTAGTAAGTGAATGAATACGCTTGATATGTATAGTGCTGACTGTTTGGTTAATCTTAATTCTTTTTAATTTAAAAGCTGTTAAGAGTTCAGCTATTTTTTTCTTTTTTTTAGCTGCATTCTAGAATATTGTTTTGCTAGGTTTATCACATTTATGCTACAGTAGGAATTAAATATGGTAAATATAGCACATCCTTTTCTATTTCTAATTTTGTCCTGTACACTACAAATTTTCCTCTTTATTAACTAAAGCCACAATAAGACTCACCAGTTAATCTGCTTGCTTTTATGCAGTGCTGGAAATGTACAGCAAACTAAAAGAACAGATGAGTGTAAAAAGGTGAGTAAACTTATATCTCTGAGAAAAAATGTAACATTTGTAAGTAAGTTGACAGAATAACAAACGCTAATGTAGACAAGTAAGTGTTCTTAGTCTGTAGCTTGGTATACGTGTAGTCTTTGTTTCCTGTCACTAATCTGTATTTCAAGAATATTTGAAAATGTTGTATTAAAGAACTTCTAAGACCATAGTGATTGCCATGAAAAATAATGCTTACTTAAATGGGTATGACATGTAGTGAAATTATGATTATAAAATGTGAAATAAAGTTTACTGTTTTTTATTACTTAGAGCAATTTAAGAAGCAAGAAAATAAGATCCTTAGGGACTAAAGGTCTTTTAGAGTACATTAATATCTGATTAATGTATCATGATATATTTAAATTAAATTAATAGTACCAGAAGAAAGGATGTTTTACTCCTTATACCTTTCTTTAGACCTATCTGGTTTCTCTGTGCTTTTTGTTTAAATGGGACTATGAGAATGGAGTGCAGATAATGTGTTTGGGGTTTTTCCCTCTGTGACAAATTAACTTGTTAGAAAGAATTAAAACTATGATTAAAAATTAATTTCTATGATAATAGTTTATAACTGGTACATAACCAGCTGTTCCTTCCTATTGTATCTCCACTTTTTATTTTCTCGACAGCCACTCACTGCTGCTGTAGTCCCAGTATGCCCCGTTCTCCCTCCCTCCGTGGCAGCTTGGCTGTCCCTGCCCCCTGCTTTAGCTGCATCCTGTCCCTCTGGGGCTGCTGCCTTTACCTTGCACACACACCTACCCCAGCAATACCACTGCTGCTGTTTTCTTCTCCATGATTTCCATATCATCACTGCCACCGTGATCCCTGCCTGCTTTTCACAGCGCCTCAGTCCCACCTTTCTCAGTGCCTGCCCTTTCTGGGTTCCTGGTTGCTGGCAGTGCCTCTTTGTGCACTTGGCACCACTGCAGGGAGCTCCTGCTGACAAGTGTCTGGACAGAACTGTTTCCATTTGGAACGAGCTGTGCACAGTCAGTGTCTGCAGGGCTGCTGTGTAATACAGATTTTCTTTAGGACTGTTTGTCTGATTTCACTTTCTGAGTAGCTAGCACCTCCTACCATACTGTTGGACATCTGAAAAGCCTCAACAGCAGCCGCTGTGTGAGCAATCAGCTCTAAAGCCTATGTGCAGACATGTCCAAAATGCTTCAGATTAACTGTACAGATCAGATCTATGAACATAGCAGCAAATCTGATACATCTTTGGCATCGATATATGCACTACATGGTAGCTATGCATGTTTGCTCTCTGGGAGGTCTTCTGCAGAAATACAAAGGCTTTAAGAATGACGTTACAACTATGGCACTATGGTGTACCTTACTATAATTAACGCTTGCTACATGTGAATCAGTGTGGTAGATCTCATTAGCTTGACTCCTATACAATGTTACCTCTGAACAGGACACTGATTCAACATCTGCTTAGAGTAGCTGGCACCTAGTAGTAGTAGTAGTAGCATGTTGTTGCAGTGTTCTTGGAGCAGCTCCATAGAAAGGTATAAACAGTCCCTTTGCTACTTCAGTCAGAGATCAGACTGAAGAGTGTGCTGTCTGCAAGTGTATTCCATCTGCAAGGTCTTCTGTGGACAGCGTTACATTTATAGTGTCCTGAAAATACTGAAAACACTGGGTTCAGTGCCTGCATTCTGCCTTGTGCTTGCCCTGCCAGGCAAGACAAGCAGCATCCTAGTTTTAGAATTGCAGGGGAGGTTGTAGTTCCTAATGTCATCATGTAAAGACCATTTAGGTGAGATAAAATTGCTGATGGTTTTTAGCATTTTGACTCTGTATTTGCTAGTGCTTTTGTAGAGTCTGCTGATGGTGTGCTCTCCGAGAAACCCTCATTACTCTTCAAATCTTAAAGACTTCTATCTGATAATTTTCCTGTGGAAGTTGTTGCCAGACAGGAAGTCTTAAAAGTCAAAGGACTCCTGAATTGAGGGGTTTGGGCATGTTATTGTCATACCATAAAGCCATCTAAAGGAGAGGGGAGATGCCATAGCTTTGATGTACCATGCCTT
This sequence comes from Anthoscopus minutus, assembly GCA_013399455.1. Classification (NCBI taxonomy): domain Eukaryota; kingdom Metazoa; phylum Chordata; class Aves; order Passeriformes; family Paridae; genus Anthoscopus; species Anthoscopus minutus. The sequence continues at coordinate 14,775 of VWYI01027292.1, read as the reverse complement.
GAAATCACATAGAGTGGAGAAGGCTTAGTTAGACTCTGCTGCAGGCTACTTCTGCAGCTCAGATAACTCTTTCATTAGCTATGCTACAGTTACTATTTTGCCTGTGACTTTACACTTCCCTGTAATACAGCCTACACGTTGCTATCCCATGGAACTTGCAGGTAATTCAACTGATGATTTCCTTGTGACTCAGCAGAGTGCATGTATTCTGGCCTCTATCACTACTGGAAGATTGAGTAACAGCAAGAACATTCATAGTGTCAGTGCAAAGACCTGACAGCTGATGTGTGCACATACAAGGAATTTCAAAACTGGTCTTCCTAAGTTTCACTGTGAAGCTTTCGTGGAAGAGTCAGAGAGAGTAGCAGTCACAACCTGAGACATAACAAAGCAATAAGAAATATTCATTTTAAGCAAAGTTAATTTCTCATAAACCTTCATCAAGGTTTGTTAGTGCAGCAAAGCTTTCACTGTTCTTTCTTTACAAAAAGACATATTGACTTTCTCTGCTTGTGGCCTTTTAGAATATATTTTTGTTATTCCATTGTCTTAGTCTTGCACTATGAATAAAACTCTCAATTCTAATGCTTAAAGGAAGGGAAAACAAAAGTATGGATATTATATATGTTTAGGGGATAGTTGTTACAGGAGAAAGACTGGAATTTCATTTCCTTTTTCCATGGCACACCTCTTCTAAGGTAATGCAGAATTTTGGATCTGGAATACATACTGGTTTGTGCAGGTGGAATGGAGGTTAACAGAGAAGTCTAAAAAGCCATCTATAGATAGTAACTTCTGGTTCTTTACCAACATGGGTAACATTTGAACTGATGACCTAGAGGTGAAAGGCTCTGTATCCTATTTATCTGTCTCCTGAGCCATGGATAATGCAAGTTGACAAGAACTGTAGTAGTGAGAGGAAGTAACTGCAGAATCTGCTCTAAACCGACACAGTTGGCTGGAAAGAGCTACAGAGGGTTTAAAGTCTTAACTGAGGAAGCACAAAGGAGAAATGTGGTTTCTTTGCTGCTCTCCCAACTTCCTAGTGGGGGCTATGCACTTACACAATTCAAGCTTGAATTTTAAGTTAGAGATAAGGTCATCACACATTTCATCCAGCTCTGTTACTAGAGCCTTAGTGTTTGGATTTTGATATGTGTCTTGGGAGGCAGATCCCAGCTGCTTCAAGTGATTGTGGTCTAATTTGGAATAGTTAGAACTGGTGTTTTTGCAAATCTTTTTCCACAGTAAATATTACAAAAACCCCAAACTCGTCATACAGTGGAAATAATTAGGTCAGTCTGCTAATGTTGTTGCTGAATCTTCTCAGATCTTCTGTGAGATGGACTGAAGAATGAGTATAGTGTTTCAGAGGGAGCTTTTTGCCCTGAAAGACTTGGATTTATTTTTTGACCTTGTTATAAGCTTTTTTCCAATCTATAGGAAAGGCAGAGTTGATTAGTTATTTAGGTTACTAAAACTCACTGAGACAGTCATGCATCCTTTCTCTGCATAAACCTTCCAAGCATCCAAATAAACCTTAGGACTTAAAGGATGCAAATATGAAAAATTAATAATTTGTATAATTTGGTTCTACCCATGTCAGTATGGAAGATACCAGAACAGATAAAACCATGGTAATTTGATTTTGTTTTTCTGCGTTGTTTTGGAACAGTGTCGGAATGAGCCACTGGATTTTACCAGCAGCAAATCAATAGTTCCCACAGGTACTATGGATCTGGCAAAAAGCCCCATCAGAATTCATACGATGGGTTTATTTAATACTGAAATGTCAGCTGATTTCTTTGTCACCATTCTCAAGCATTATTAGTTTGTTAATTTCATTCTCTAAAAAAATTTCCTACCAGATCATTATTGACAAAAAAGGCATTCCACATATCTTGGTTTTTTCCACACAACAGCTCTTTAATCTGATTTTCAGAAATACTGAGCCTTTGATTTACTTTACAGAAGTTTCAGAGTTAGTAGAGCCTCTATCTCAGTTCATGATCTTTTTGGCAGCTGACAAAATTTGTACTCTGGGAAAGTTTAAAACTTAGGTTTAAAGCTGGTAAGGCAACTAGATTTAAAATAAAATAAATAGTTGTGGTAAAAGAATTTCAATTGTAATTTCAACATGTCACCTTCAGGATCTCTCTAAATATGATTTTTCTGTAGCATTACCTAAAAATCCCAAGAACTCCCTTAAATGTATTTGGTAGCAAAGTTTTACTTATTTACTCAGTGGAAATGTGCTAAGCAAGAATATACAGTATTTCCTCTAAAGGAAGCACTAAAGTTGGAGAATACTACTATTTTTGCTTTGTAAGCTAGGTTTGTTTCCTTAATTAAAATAAAATGACTATTTCATCTCTCAGTTTTTTTCAGCAGGAAATTTTGGGATATAACTATGTTAATTTATTTAATACACTTGTGTGCAAATAAGTTATTCTCAGTTAAATCCAGTCTTTGAGTTCATCTTGCTCCTGATCTGTGTAATTTCTTTACTGCTGTAGTTTAATTTGATGGGGCTTTTTTAGTAAGTTATGGTATTTCTCTTTCCTGCCTCCAAACAACACTCTGCTGATAAAAATCTCAGAAGTTCTCTTTGTCATTTAAAGCATAAAATACTACTTCATGTACACTAAAGTAATGGTAATTTTCTTTTAATTTTGGGGTTTTTGTGTGTTGATGTTTCATATTCTATACAGACCTGACTGTTCTGTGCTTGGAGCATTTTGCAAAGAATAAGATGTTGCAAAACATTAATATTGATATTTGAGGGGGTGGGGTGGCTGTTTCTTTGTTGCCAGGTTTTTACAATTTGCTTTTGTGTTGTGTGTTGTTTTTCTCTTTCCTGGTTCTTGCTGGTATTAGAAGGTTCCATTTTTATAGTTTAGAGATTTTAGTAAAATCCATTGTGCAGTTTTCTTGTTCTGGTGTCGAAATGGATCAGTTCTGCACAGTCTTATCATATGACCCATATTGGTGTTTCAAACTTGTATCTTTAGTTTGAAAAAATGACAAATTTTGCATTGAGGAGTATATTCTCATAAGATCAGCTCAGAAGAATAGACAGAAGGATGCTATATTTATATGAAAAAATAACTTTGAAGATACTTCTTTAACTAATTTGTAGTCAAATGGGCAATCTTCACCTTATGTAATTGATAATACATAATGGGATCTAATAATATTGTCAAAACCTTTAGCATTGAGTTAAATCTATGGAAAGTTTTAAAATCTAAATATGCAAATAAGTCATTCTATGAAATGATATGCAAAACTTTTAGATTTGCATCCTGACCTGCAGATGACCATCAAATTAATAGGACTTCAGTGCTTTATCAGAACAGATGTTAAAAGGGCAAGGTCCTGAGCTCCATATATGTATAATTAGTAAGGGACTCTAGAATGGATTTAGAATGGATTATGTTAATTCTGATCTTAGAGCCAGCAGTCAAAACCTTCCAGATGAACTAACAGTGTTCTGATAAGCTGATCTGTATAATTTAAATGAAAACCTTTTATACTATTTTGATGCTATTATGGTTTTATTCCCCAGAAGTCTCACCATGTGGCACTCTTGGCCATTTTCTATTTAGAAAAACAAAACCCACACACATAAACCCCCAAGACCTTTTCTCATGTGCAACATTCTCATCACCTTATGTATATTTTCTATAAACCAAGCATATAACAAACAAAAGCTCCAAATTTACACTTGAAACCTCTTTATTTGCAGTCTTCTGAAAGCAGCTCTGTTCTGGAATAAAAGAGATTTTTCCCATCTTCCAGCTATGCTGAGTTGTTAACTTAGAAATCTCTTGATTAAGAAGATTCAAACCACTGTCTTAATTCCAGAATTGAAAAAGAATTGTTGTTCACTGTGTTAGTGTTAGTAATTTGTTGTTGCTTGTCTACTGAAGGAAACCAGAAACTTGATTTACATTTTTTGAAAGTGTTTACTCATGATATTTACAAAGTAATGTCCAGAAATTAAAAAGCCACAAAGGACACTTTTCTAAGTTTTCTCATTTGAAGGCATTTTTCTCAGCTTTTTCCCTCAAAATAATTTGGTAATTTTTCAAAATAGATTATGTTAGACTTTAGGGAAGAAAAAGGAATTAAAATTGTGGAAGAAAAGGTGAAAATGGGTTAAGGATATTACTCCATATTTATGGAAAGAAAGGGTTGGAACTAGTGACAAGTTAACGCCATCTGATCTCAGTATTTCCGGTTTTCCCATTTAAGACCAAGGTAGAAGGAATTGGTTTAACTTATTCTGTTCTGTTGGACAGACTAAATTCATTTTCCCAACTCCCTCCAGGGCTAAGCAGTTGGTAATACTACGTAAAGGGAAATTATTGTCACATCTGCAACTGACTGCTGTCCTACTCATATTTAGCCTTGTTCATGTGCCTCTCTTTAAACTGTGTTTGAGATCAGAGGTTTGTTGATTATGGTACTTTGTTAATTCAGTGTAGTTGTTTTCTGGGTGGGATAGATATATTTTATCAGAAGACTTCATAGGTTTGTAATTTACAGCAAAATATGATACACTGCTGGAAAAAAGCATTGGTCAGGATCGATGTATCCTTAGTCTTTTCCGACTAAAGATGGTGGAAAGAGGTTGGGCATAGGTATGTGTGTGTGTTCACATATGCCTGAAGAAGGCAGATACTTGCAGGCATGCTTTTTCAAGATTTTTTTCATCGTTTGGTGCATATGCTGCAGGGCTTGGCAGTTTGTGTTTTGTGTTTAGAAAAAACCCCAAATAATAAAAAGAACCCTAATCAATCTAGAAGAGAAGATAATGACTTCAGTGTCTCCGTTCTGCAGGATGCTCTATATGGTACTTGGACTGTTGATCAGAACAGTTAATACTATAGGAGCATGCTTAAAGTTTTGACTTGGCTGAGTCACTCTGGTGCTTCCCAGGGGTTTTTTTCAAACTAAAGCATTATATGGATGACTTTTGATTGTTAATTTTTCTAAGAATAGAGTAAATTAATTAGATGCATATTGATTCCATGTGTGATATTGATATATGTATTTGATAAATTATGTTACCAACTTTCTATGAGAAGCTGCATAATTTTATTTTAATCCCTTTGTAGATACTATTCTGCTTTGAAAACAATGGAGCAGCTAGAAAATCTCTATCTTCCTAGAGTTAGCCAATACCGCTTTTGCCAGATAATGATAGATAACCTTCCAAAACTGCGTGAAGAAATAAAAGAAATATCCATGTCAGATCTGAAAGATTTCTTAGAGAGTATTCGAAAGCATTCTGACAGAATTGGGGAAACTGCCATGAAACAGGTAAGCCATCTGAACAGAATGACTTCAGTCCTCTTGTTTGCTGAAAATTGCAGTTTCATTAGTCTCAAATTCTCCTAGAAGGTTTGTTCAAAGAGTACAGGCATCCCACAGACCTCTGAGTAAAGATGGAGAGCTGTGAAATGCAAACATGTTGTGTGGTTTTTATCAGTGTCCCAGACAAGAAGTAGTTTCCTCCCTGAGAAAGGAAGGAGAGATGCTGTATATCTCAGGTTTCAAGAAATTATGAAGTACTTTGAGTAGTCAGCTCCTGAATAGTCTGTATCTCAGCAGCTACTGCACCAAAACAAAGAGCAGCCTATCTGGCCAGCTGGCCAGGATGAATTAGACAAAAGACGTGTTGAGATAACTGCCTAGTTCTCTCTAAAGTGCTACAGAAGACTGAGGTAAGAGCCAAAAGGAGACTGAGACAGCTGGAGGCATTGCCTGCTCCAAAATAATCTGCCACTTCAGAGCACTACTACTAGGCAAGGTTTAAAGCAGTTAATGCTTTTAAAATTTATTCGGAGAGCAAATAGCGTTTTCATTTGACTTCTTGTTGACAGAATTCATGTTGGGTTGCCATTTTGTTATCTAAGGTTCATGTAAAATGCAGCACTGATTCTTATAAATGAAACTTCATTGCAAGGTTATGCTGTGCTGCCTTCAATAGTAAGGGCACTATAGTGCCTTTGACTTCTGCAGCTTAGAGTTAACTGAAGACAGCAAAAAATTATCTGGGACCTGAGATACCTGTACTTCGTTTAAATATTGATTCTCTGCAATTTATGATCAGGAAAATTAAAAATTGATTTTTAAAAATTTTTCTGCCTTTTAAATTTTATCCTGGAGATTAGGGAAAAGTTATGCAGGATTCACTGTTGAATTCATTTATCATCCCAAACTGATTATAGGCAAAAATCACTGGTGTAGCCTGAGTGTGTGTGTGCATCTTGCAGTTATACTGATGTGTATTCAATTGCACCACCTGTTTTTCATGTCCTAGCATATACTCATCAGTGATGGAATTTGAATTGCATGCCTCTTAATTGATTCTACTCTTACAACAGGCACAGCAGCAGAAAACCTTCAGTACTGCTCTTCAGAAGCAAAATAATGTAAACTATGGTCGGAATACGCGTTTAGGTAGAAACAGGATTTTGGAATCCAAGAATGAAGTCACATTGAAGCGAACTTTTGAAGATGAGGATGAACATGAAGAAGAGGTAACTTTGTACTAAATCAGTTCATCTTATTTAATGTGAATTTTATAGGTTTATTGAACAAAACTCTCTGTCATTGCACTGCCTTTAGATGGTTAACATTACCAGAACCACCTTCAAGTTGTACCGGTCCAGATCAGCATTTTAAGTTGAAAAATTAGTGCTAAAATATTAGTTGTATTAATTCTAGCTTTAGCATTATGTTTGAGGACATTCAGTTGGACAGGACTTGCAGTTATTCTGGAATTCAGTTGCAATTTACTTCATACATTGCCTGCCCACTGTTAGTTGTGGCCCAGGAGAATATTCTGGTGTTGATAAATCCTGCATTTTGGTGTTGAAGACCTCAGATTAGGTAAGAACTCTTTTCATCTGTCAGATACTCAGTATTCCTAAATTGAATAAAACAGTGAGTATTTTGACCTTTAAATATGAAGCTCTGGAAACACAGAGAAAAGGGTGTGGTACTGTAACAAAAATAAAATTTGACTGTAATGCAAAAGGAGGATAGATTGGAGTGATTATTGTTTTCTGATAGAAGCCATCTATTTTTGAATCCTTATTATGTAGACAAGTTCTGTTGGTAATATATCTCATTTTGCAGGTTGTATGCTTATTATGTTTTATATACTCTACTTTTTCCTTTCCTTCTTCAGGTTTTAACTGCCCAGGATCTTGTAGACTTTTCTCCAGTCTATAGGTGTTTGCACATCTACTCAGTTTTGGTATGTATTAAGGTGACCTCAAAAAGAGATTTAAGGTTTTGAAGTTACATATTCATTTTCACATTGTTTGTACTCTTAATAGTTCCCAAACAGGCAAGTGTATTGCTTCTAGTGTTAGTAATTCTGGATAAACAAGCTGAGATGGGTATGGGCACTCAGGGCATGAGCCCATGTGTGCTTTTGTATGCATAATAAAGGACGCTCCACAAGGCATTTATTACCTAGGTGTTTTTTAAGTATATATGTAAAATATGCATGTTTGCCTTAGTACTGGTATCTACACTTTCACAGTTCTCACAAGTTACGCAAATATTTGGATGAATGTTACAAAAGATAGGAATATTCAGTCTGAATCTTGTGGAAATCAGAGTAGTAGCAAAAAATATGAAGCAAAATCCGGCCATTCTGACAGGGTGTGCCCAGGCAGATTAGATTGGATTCAATGGCAGAGACACAATAGCCTATTTTAGCTTCTGTAAAAGAGATTCAGTGCACAAGTTTACAAGGATGAAAACATTTTTTGGGAAACATGGTATCAAATTATTTGTTGTTTTCTTATCTTTCCTATGTCTCAGTTACTTTTGAAGTCAGATTACTTACAGAATTTAAGTATCAGTGACATGTAGACGATGTACATATTGCTAATCCTACAGTCTCAGCTGCACCTGCCTTCAAGCATTCAGCCTGGGTTATCTTCTTTTTATGGAGTCCTTGCAGCTGTTATATGAAAGCTTGCATATTGAAATACTGTTTAAAATGCATGTATGTATGTATTTATTTATTTATTTTTTAAAGAAAAAATGCAAACCAAGCCACCATTAATTGTTCATCTCACTGAAAAGTTGAGAGGGATAGAAAGACAGCCTGCCAGAACTATTGAAAGAGTGGACTGTGTATTTTTACAGAGAACAGTGTGAAATAACACATTAAAAAGAATGTGTAAAATTAAGCATACCAATTGACAACAGCTGCTAATTCTTTCTTTAGTATAGTAAAGGAAGAGGAAGTAAAATTGATGACATTTAAAAGTAATACATAGTTATATTTTTCACTTTGACAAGGATCCTGAAGTTGTACCCTTGATCCAATGATATGCTTTTTGGGTTTACACAGAAAGTTTTCCAGATTCCAAATTTACTGGAGACAGAAAACAACTTGGAGTGCTCCCTGATATCAAAAAGGGTTGTTGATGTAGACTTCTGTATTTCCTGCCAGGATCATTTTCTTAATAAGCCGTGATAGCATTAAGAGGTGTGCATTAGCCACTTTTGGGAGTCCTTCTCATTTACCTCGTGTTGCAAACCTCTTTTGAGTTTAGAGAACCCGATGGCAAAGAAGGGGAGTTGATATTAGATTAATTTTAATTTTTATAACAAGGACCTTACAGGAAGTGTTATTTTCTTAATGAATTCCATCTCTGCTACAAAACTGTAGAAAATATTCTAATTTCACACAGGACAGTAGTTTTCTACCCTGCTTCTTCATATTGAAAAAGCAAGCACAATTTTTATATACCTCAGAATATTACACAACTTGTGATTTCAACCTAGTGATGGCAAGATATATACATACCAAACATGGACTGTATTTATGGACCAGTAACTCTTCTATAGACTAGAAACTTATGAGAAATATACATAAAGATCTTTTTTTACCCCGAGTATTATGTGAGATGCTGTATATATAATCTCTGGTGAAGATACCCTTGCCCCTTTTGCATGTAACGTTACCTTTTAATAAAACACCATATCAGTGTAAAACCAGTGTATGTATGGTGTGAAATAGGACTTGATATGTCAGCAATATTCCTAAAATTTATAATCAAACATGAACTGATTTGTTTCTGTTAATAGAAACTCATGCAATTTTGGAAGCTGGGCAAAACAAATGCATTGCTTTGTTATATTTTATCTTGCTCAGGCTTTGCTGATTCAGTGAGTGAACCATGAGGGTTGTGGTGTATTCTCAGTATGTGCCTCAGTACATCTGGTTCAGTTGTTATGCCTGAATTGTTAATTGTGACTGTATAGTATAGCATGGTCTGTAAATAATCTTGAGATATTTTACATCTTCACTTGTGGGGTAGATCTGAAAAGAGCTGCCAGTCCTTTTCACTTGAGAAGCTTTTGTCAGGACTGGGTACCAATTTGATGCTGGAAGTAGAAGTCAGCAAACTGAAAACTGCACTGAATATTTGGGCTGGAGGTGAATAGTTAATATCTGTGATCACTGTGTACTTACATGAATTGGAGCATACTGTGTAAAGTTCTGCTGCAGCAGACAGTGTTAGTAAATTTGCATCTTGGTTTCAAGAGGATTTTTTTTGTTTTTAAGCAAAGTCTCTTTTACTTTTAGGCTTTCTTAGGTTAGCAGTATTTCTAAATATGGCTAAATACTCATTATTAACTAAATATTCATTATGAACTAAATTTGTATCTTATAAAGGCGTTACGTAAGTAATGCTGGATTAGTAGGATAAAATTTCTGTCAAAATTTGATTTGGAGATTTTTTGGAAGACCAAGTAATGGAATTCTAAATAGCAGTGGCCTAATAATAGGCTCATAAAATAAAAACAAACCTTAAAAATGCTAAGCTGCTTTATTCTGCTTGCATACAAATTGCATGTGGTTTGGTAGATAGATGAGTCAATGTAGCGCTTATTTCAAATGGACAGATGGTTTCTACAGAATGGTCATCTTAATGAGATAAGTCACTTGAATTCCTCATAAAATAATCTTTAGACACAGAAGGTATTGTATTTTGAGGATAGTGATAGGAAAAAAATCCAAATCCACATTTTTTACAAATCCAAAGAGAAGAAGCAGATATTCAGTAAATCTCATGTGTGTCTTTCTTCAGGCAAAACTAATGAAGTCAGTGCTCAGATGTGTAATTAATTCACAGAAGCATTTTTGTAACAAATTTATAATGCAGTTACTTTCTTGAATAACTTAGAGAAATATTTTAGGAGACAATGTGTTTCAATTATACAGTAATAGGCAATATGCCTCGTCTATGAATATTAATACACTCTGAAAGTTGTAGTTTCAAAATGGACATAGTGTTTAAAATGCATAATGTTGCTTGACAAAATGTAGGCATGTGAGCAAAATTTCTATTTATAGTATAGCCTGTAAGCTTGTAAAGAAAAAGGTAATTTCTGCGTATTTCATGCATGCAAATCTTTGCTGGTGTCAGCTGGAGGTTTACATGTGGAATAAATGCAAAATATGTGCTTAGTTTAAGAGAATTCTACCCATAAATTAAGAAGGGCATTTTTCTCACTGTGACTATTCTTTTTTTAACTACTTATGTCTTTTTTTAGGGTGATGGAGAAATATTTGAAAATTACTACAGAAAGCAAAGGCGGAAACAAGCAAGATTAGTTCTGCAACCACAGTCAAGCATGGTAATCAGTACTTTCAGTTTTGCACTGATTTGAGTTGAAGCTAATGCTTCAGCTAGTTAATGCTAAACTTGTTTTCTTTTTCATTAAAAGCATGAAACAGTAGAAGGCTATAGAAGATACTTCAGTCAAATTGTAGGGTAAGTTTTCTAAATGAAAATTTATTTCAGTTTTACTGTGTTGATTCTTAATTCAGCCTGTGTTCTTGCATTGTCCAAGAACCTTTTTCTGTAAGATTCAGTTTCTGCATGGATCATGTGAGTGGTTATTGCTGGATCTGAGCAGGAAAGAGCATCCAAACCCTACCAGCACAGTGCCCTACAAGGACCCTCCAGCAGCCTGAGCTCCAGATGGCATGAAACAAACTTCTCATTTTTATTTCCTTCCGGGTGAATAACACCTAACCTACCAAAGTGTCACTGCTCCAGTGAGGAAGGTTTTGGCTATGCTTGGGTGTGAATGCTTGCTCTAATATTAGAAACAACTTAATAATTCAAGTATTATTTTGTTTTAGTTTCTTTGTAGTAGAAGACCACATTTTACATGTAACCCAAGGATTGGTAACTAGAACATACACTGATGAACTCTGGAACATGGCCCTTTCCAAGATCATTGCTGTTCTCAGAACACATTCAGTAAGTGAGAAGTCCTATCAGTATTGCAGTTTAAGTCCTGTTACTTCAGAACTCTCTGTATTTAAAGCTGGAATAGCAACAAAGTGAAAAATTACACCTCTCTTATGTTTTCTTCTTCTTTTGATTAAAAATTGCTCAGATTTGGGAGGAAGCCTGCCAAGCTTTTGTTTTTCCCAACAGTATCAGGCTGTGATCTGCAGCCATGGGCTATTTGCATAATCCTCCACTGATTTACAACTCACTGGGTCTTCCAAACCTTCTCTTAGTCCAGCAGTTTAGAATATGCAGAGTTAATCTGCTGTTATTATTGCAATCCCTCCTCATTAGTCTCAACTGACCTCTTCATTAGATCAGATTGAATAGTTCAGCACTGAAAGCACCACCAGGAAATAGTTCCTAATTATCATTCCAAATGCTGTGTTTCCAAAATAAACTCTACCAGCAAAACCCTTGCAGCTCTCCAATGCTATAGAAGTGTTATGTTTATGTTGAAGTAAAGGTATTAGAAGAACTCTGTATCACTCAGGTATTTTGGTGCATTCAAGTGTGTCTCCTAAAGTTATATTCCTACCTTAGCTGCAGTGATGCTGGATGCTGTTTCTTATTCCTCTGTGAAAAACCAATGGAATACACATTGTTCACTCAGACTGACTGATAATAAATTACTTCAGAGTTTACTATTGGTGTAACTTTTACTGTCGGAAAAAATGCGAGAACTTCATCTTTCCCATCTGAATGTTTGCTAGGAGCATTTCCTTTATGCTTATTCCTTTAGTGTTATTTTTAATTTTTATTAAAATTGATATTTAATTCAAGAAACATTTTATATTTCATATATACTGAGGAAAAATGGGAAAAAAGTTGAGATTGCAATCATAGTTATTATAGAACCTTTATTTGTGGTCCATGACCATAGCAATGGTACATGAGATGTTCTTATATTTTTTTACTTCATTTGAGAGGATTAATGAGATAAATTCATCCAGCATTTTTTAAAGCTAAATACTTTGCTTGTTAATTGTCTTCATGTGGATTTATATACCTATATAATTTAAACATTGAAAGTGATGTAATCTCTAAAGAACTCTTCAAAGCCTTGTCATGTTCTTGGTCACTGTTTCTTCTCTATATGCATAACTCCTATCAAACCCAATTCTATCAAAATTTCTCTAACATCATCCTACTGAAGACAAATGTTTAGATAAATAAACTTAACCCTTCCTTCTGATGGAGTATGCTAAGGGCAAAACTTCAAGAAAGGTGAAACAGGCGTATATTGTTTTCAACCAATACTATATTCTCATGCAGCTTTAAATTATTTTCATAGACTTTTTTTTTACTTTATCTAGTATTTCAAATAGTGAAGCTGAGGTGAAAGCCTTATGAAAGTTATATGACTCTGCCTCTGAAAATAAAATTTCAGTTTCAGTCATCTGATAAATAACCTAATGTATGGATCTTTTTATAATCCAATTTAAATTTGAAATTGTTTAGGAAATATTTTATCAAGTTTTACTCATACAGCTGGAAAAAACTGTCTGAGGTGGCATAGCATTAGTGAGACCAAGGCTTGGTGGTCAAAAGAATGTCCTGTGGAGCCTCTGTGATCCTGATTCAGCCAAGTGTGCATGTATTTCACTAAAATGAATGTAATTTACTGATTTTAAATCTCAGTACACCATGCTGGTATTTATTGAATCTCATGTTTTAGTTGGCTTTTTCTGAACTTTTGCACCGTTGATAGTTATATAAAAATTTAACAAATACTTTTATGTAGTTTGACTAAGTAAAGACAAACAAGTCTAAATTGTTTTTCACTAAGGCTGGAGAGTTTAACCTGTGCTAGTATTCTTGGAAAATGTATGTCCCATATTTTAAATCTTTTTAATAAAACCAGAATTTCTCACTTTCAGTCATATTGCAGTGATCCTGACCTTGTTCTGGAACTGAAGAATCTCATTGTAGTATTTGCTGATACTTTGCAGGTACCTACTTTACTATTAATTTAATTGAAGTTCTTGTAGTCAGATTTTAACTTCATGTGAATGCAATATTTGTGTTTTCATGAATCATATATATACATATCAAACTCAAAATTGCACAGTAATATTAAAAACATTTATTTTGTGCCTTAGCTCCTCATTTTCAGTATTATGAACTGAACATGCTGGGTATCCAGCAAACATCAGCTATTCATATCTGTGCAAAATTAGTTTTAGCTTTGTAATTTGTGTACACTCTTGTTTTTTAAAAATGCTTTACTTCTCATCTTAAAAAAGAATAGCATTCCAGTTAATGTTAACCCTTTAGCTGAAAGACTAAGTGAACACCATTGGGAAGTATTCTTGCAGTTTTTAACAACAAAGAGAAATGGGGCAATTTTCCCAATGCACAGGATACTCTGGTAAAAATTTAATAAATCAACATGTAGTAGTGTGCTACAAGTACTGTAATTTGTGTTCTAGAGGTGATAAGATTGAAGTATCACTTCAGACACTATAAGTGTTTTGATAGGAATTGAGTGTGTTGGTTCTTGATCCTCTCTTCATTTTCATCCTTTAGGGCTATGGTTTTCCTGTGAACCGACTATTTGATCTTCTATTTGAAATAAGAGACCAATACAATGAAACACTTCTTAAAAAGTGGTCTGGATTGTTCAGGTTAGTATCTCAAAATAGTTGTGTCTTTTGTATTGCATCTATTGTTTTTGTCTGAGCTCAGGCTTTTAGGCTGCAATTCAGAAAGGATTTGTTAGCTCAAATGTTGTGTATGAATTTCAGGTTGGTTAGGACTAAGATATACATCACATGTAACTACTAATTAGAAGAAGAGACGTCAAGTACTGCTTCTGTAGTAATGGAAGGAAGGAAGTTCTCCAAAGCAACACCATCAGAAAAACATGGAGACATCTGTTTCTTTTCTTTAGGAACCCGATAATTTCAGGTTATTGCAGTAGAGCTTTAGGCTCCTAATTTAGGTTGTCTTAATGTTTACTGTTAGCTGATATGTGTACCTGCCTGACAAACTACTGACATTGCCACTATGTCTTCTTGTTTTTGTGATGAAGAACATTTTCCACCAATTCCTTGGCATCATTTGATTGAATAAAATCTAAACCCAGGAATACGTCAGCCTGAGACTGTACTCCAAAGCCTATTTCCAGATAGGGTGTGATGTCTCAATGTGCAGAAATTGTTTGCCATAAAATGGTTTATTACAGAAAACCTTACTATTAAATTGATCACTTAAGGTTCTCTGGTTCCTTGTGCTTCTGTTATGGACATTTGACTAGTACAGAAGTGCAGAGGATGCCCAAGCAATGCCGTGGCCATTTCCTGCTTGAAGTCCTCTCAGTCATTTCTGTTGACCATATGTAGCTCTGGTGCCAAAGTGAGACACTCTAAATATCAGTTTTAGTGCAGGAAAAGTGCAGTTTTCTTTAATCAATAGGTATATTATGGTT
>VWYI01027290.1:1633-53161 GCA_013399455.1 Anthoscopus minutus | reverse complement strand
ATATTTATAATATAGATATATGCATAGTATAGGTCCAACAAAGATCTTTTTCATGCTAATGCTCTATGAGCCACAAATGAAGTCTTTCCAGTCTTTCAACCTGATCATTATCCCTGCTCAACTCATGCTGGCCTTTCTTTCCTCCAGAATTTCCAGGCTTTCCCTCTAAAAACATGAGCTATTTTCAAAGGCCACTTTTCTTCTAAAGAAGGTCGAAATTGTCTGGCAATGTTATCACACTGCAGGTACTCTCTCAGGGAAGGTATTCACACAGCTTCCTCTCCAACCAACCTGAGCCGAGCCTTTTCCTGCCTGCCAGGAGCTCTCAGTAGCCAAAGTGAACAGCTGATTTCAGACACATGAGATTTCTGTGTGACCTTGTACAACACAGGAACTTTCCCAGCTTAGCAGTTTCCCCAGAGGTGTAATTCCAAAACACTCCTTGAAATAGTCTCACTACAGCTGCTCTGAGAGCACTTCCCAGCCCCCACCATGGATATTCTTCATGGGATTCACAGTGGCACTACTCCAAACTCGGTCATCACATGCACTTTTCTTTTGTTGCTGGATGTATGTTTGAATATGCTCATATATATGAACTCATGTTCAACTGTTTTCAGCCTAACATGTTACCCGGTTTTCTTTGCATCCATCAGAAGCTTTCATCCTTATTTACTACACCAGAAACTTTGTGCAATTAGCTACCTTAATTAGAAATGCTCCTTATACTTTGAGACTATCAGCAAAAATACTCAACAGTGATAGACCAAACCCAAACCTCTGTGGGACCACATTAGAAACACACACACCTTTACTGATGATTCCCCACTCTTAAATACAGTTTTCAGGCTCTTCACGCATTTTTGACATCTTTAATATGTGGAAGAATGCTTTGGCAGGTTACTAGCTTTTAATCAGAACTC
This sequence comes from Anthoscopus minutus, assembly GCA_013399455.1. NCBI lineage: Eukaryota > Metazoa > Chordata > Aves > Passeriformes > Paridae > Anthoscopus > Anthoscopus minutus. The sequence continues at coordinate 52,238 of VWYI01027290.1, read as the reverse complement.
AAAATATTTCAAAGTCACATTTGGAAGGAATTGAACCCTGCCTTAGCAGAATTAGCATTGTCAGCCAGGAACACCATCTTTTCAATAAACAAAGTGAATTTATTTTAATAGAATCCCATTTCCATGAAACCTCACTAACACTCATTGAATTCCTCTACTTTAACTGTTTTTTGATTGTGTCCCACTGCTATTTTTTCCCAGCATCTATATCACCCTAACTGACCTATAACTTCCCCTGTTATACCATTTATCTCTTTAAAATGTCAGCAGACTAGCTTCCTAATATTTCATTGGAATCCTTCCAATTCTTCAAAACTTGAGAAATTAAATCCAGTATTCAGAAAGCTTCCTGTTTCACTTCAAAAACAACCCTTGACCACAAAGTAGTCAGATAATCTAATTTTAAGATATTTAAACTTTCAGAGTTACTGTTTGACTAAACTACCATTAGACTGTGCCCTATATACCAGTACACTACATCAATGCAATAGATCTTTTTTGGGCTACTTTCCAAGTTTTGTTCTCTAGGAACTTCACAGGTTCTTGGCTTCCTTTCAGAGGAAGAGATTGCTTTTAGTTTTTGGATGTCTTCACATTATGGTGCCTGGTGTGATTGTTATGACCACTTTGACCAAGATTCTTCTCATGATGGTCAGTTTTGTGCACAAATCACAGCTACAAGGCCAAACTTCTCCAAGAAAATTCCACATCCTGAGAGGTACAACTTTAGCAGCACATCAGGGTATGGCCTATGTCTCATCTTTTGCTAACTAAAGGTAAATTTATTTTAATTTCTGTGCTTTTATTTTATTTATGTTTTGCACAAATACTGAGTAAGTAAATCTGCACTGGGTATCTTAGATCCATCAGAACAACTTGGCTAACTGAAATCTTTCTTATTTTGCATAAAATCCAGGAGGTATATGTGTATCTTCTGTATGGCCTACTGCATGTGTGTGTGCATCTACATGAACTATATATGATATCAATATATTATGCCTGTACTATCATCACGGCCAACTCAATTTTCTCATTTTCCTTCACCTTTTCCTTTCTTTTTTCCAGTACTAAGACATTCTTCATAAGCCTAGGATACCAATTCAATCTAAAAAATAATGATAATTGCCTATTTTAACTTAAACCACCTATTTTAACCAGGGAGGTGGTGCTCACCAGGCACAGCACTAACTCCTGCACTCCAGCCCCTCTTGTGCTCCCCAGGCCTCTTCCTTTCCTCCTGCCATGGTCAGCACTGTGTAACAGGACTCTGCTGAAGCCATGCAGCACTTCCCGAGCTCCCCAGCTGTGTTATGTACATGCTCTGCTGGCTCAGCTGATCCCTGTCTTTTTCAAGAATGGAGGTCACCTTCTGGAGAGGACTGGAGGGGGATTCCTCCTCCTCGGAATGCCAAACAGAGCAACATATGGAGCCAGTTGGTGAAAGTTCACAAACAAACTGGCACATAAGAAAGGATATCTCTAGGAGTTGTTTTTCTTTTGATGTATCCAAGTCTATATAACACAAAATTACTATTAAAATGCAAAATCCAGACCTATTTCATTCTGTGACCACTACAGGCTGGTAGCAAGCTGAGAAGGAGAAGGGAGTTTCCCCCCTACTCATTTCTGATTCCAGAACTGGTGATCTTCTCTATTTGTTTTGGAATTACGTGGTACAATGTGGAAAGAGCTGGTGTTCCCTTAGTCTAGGAATACACACCTGACTTACTGGGTCCCTGTGCTGGCGTGGTCTGTGATTCTCTTCTTCAGAGCCAGTGTTTTGGAGATACATACAGGGTAGTTTTCCAGCATTCTTCATTGACATTCTTTGGACATCAATGTCAATGCCAGAACAGTCTTTTAAGTAAACACAGACACAGAGAAGCAAAGGCTTCAAGATGGAAGACAAAGGATTGGATGAGAGGGTCTGTGTGGCATGCACATCTGGAGTGCTCTGGATACATCACCAAACAAAGTAGGAATGGCACCAAATTGGCTTCAATGGACTTGAATCTCATGTTCTCATGACCCCGAAGAGTCAAAGAGAAGGGGAAGACAGTTGGTATTTTATCTGAAGGTCACGAGCAGCAAGTATTTAGGACTCTGTCCCTGGGCCAGCAGAAGGCAGCACCCAGAGCTCACACTAATTTTGATACAGCAAACCTCATCACTTCTGCTGGCAAAATAAAACTCCTATGAGGTCTTCTAAACATAGGCCTGCTGCCTCACAGCAGGGAGACCTTAAAATGGCATTAGATCTGACATAATTCTCAGTTACATGTAGCTAACTTGTCCAACCAGTATAGTTCCCTCAAGGACAGGGAGAACCAGACACTGGACCAAGGTATTCTCTGCCTGGGATGTCAACACTTTGCTCTGGGAAGGGCAGTCAGGTGTTGTGCATAATCCCACACTTGTTGTTGTCTGAAGCCTGGATCTCCATATTTCAGTGACACAGCCATCCTGTCCCTTGACAGACCAATGAGAAATGGCCACGTAAGTGGAAAGTCCCTTAATCCTAAACCCAGACAAAATCACTGTTCTGGTTTTTCACTGTGATTCAATACCTGCAAACTGTGTCCATACCTCTTAAGTGATACTGGCAGTGATTACTGCTCTTGCCTTTCTTCTCTTGTAGTGCCAGCCTTGGCAGAAGCCATTCTGAAAATCTTACCTTAAATCTGCTTTATGATTTCTAATAAAATAAAAAGTTTTAGCTATGGTATCCTGTCTGACGGCCAGCCTATGTAATTGCATACTGGGTTCCTGTAATTTCATGCAAAGCTAACTAGAGTCAAAATCCTTTGTGAAGTGTCCAGGCTTTACGCTGCTCACTCCTGACACTCAGCTCATAACAAACTGTATGATCCATCATCACCTGAGCACCCATCCCACAACAATCTCTGCCTTCTTTCAGCATCACTCCAAGATATGTCACATTTCTATGCCCGAATATATTCAACCCAGAGCTGTAATGTAAATATTTTCCAAACTTTGTGTCCTGTGTTGCATGCTGATGTCATTAAAGACCTTACCAGAATGCAACTAGCAGGCATAGACTCACCAAGGCAATTGTGAGTCTGAATTTACCAATATTTTGAAATTAAAGTCTTAACTTTTATGGTTTATAACTACTTTTTAGTGTTAGAAACAGCCTTTACAAATTATCTGTTTCTGTGCTCTGGTTCCCCTAATCTACCATTTCTCTTGCCCATGGGGAGATGCCAAAGTTTCAAGCATTTTTTTTTTAAATTCAACGGATTCCCCTCATACTCTAGACCCAAGTCAAATAATTCTACCTAGATAGCAGGTCACTGATGCTTTGTTACAACAAAAACTACAGCGCATGCTCCTGAGTAACAGAGAGGGAAGAGTGCTTAAAGCCTTCAAAGTAGAACTTATTTATTAGACAGAGAAGTTGTCAAAATTTATATGTTTTGTTCTACAGAAAGTTCTGGTATCAACATTTATTTTGGATGCACATCTGGAAGAAACATTGAAACAGTAATGTTTTTACTAAAAGCAAATGCATCCTTTCTCAGAAAAAGTTTAGCTTCAGCCTGGTTTGATATAACTGTGGGTCCCTTGGAGCTGCCGTGATGCCTCACGAGGGTGATACATCATGTTGCTCGGTCAGTGAAGTTCCCAGCCAGTGTCCTGTGATGTTTTGTGGCCATCTTACTCTCAGAATACATTGCAAAAATTTAATGAGAGACACAATTATGGTGCATTATGGGAGTATGATGGCTATAAATTAAATTGTCCACAAAGCACAAAGTAACTCTTGTGGACATAAATTAAAGCTAAACTGCCCCTTCATGAAATGTTTTAATTCAAACCAAAGTATTTCAAACCAAAGTATTTTAATTTAGGTTGAGCTAATTCAAAACAAAGCATTTTCTTTTTCCCAGTGGGGAGTAAAAATCTCCAGAAAAAGTGCCATAGGGAAATTCAGAGCTCTTGAAGTCTAAATTTCCATTTAGAAAAATATATTCATGGGAAATATATGACCCCCTATAATACATACTCCATATCCATGTTTATAAAAATATATAGACAAATATATTGGCTCAAGCGAAGATATATAAGGCAGGATGGTTAAATATAGCTTAATATGCTTAATATACAGTTGGTGATATTTAAATTACAGTTAGTTGTATAATATCCAATACAAGTTGGACAGAGGAAGTCGTAGAGCCTATATGGATAACTAATAGAGCCTATATGGATAACTCTGTAAGCTGCAAGCTCAGTTCACTAGAAGCTCTTGTTCTTTAGTTTCTTAGAGTAGAGAGAGCTGAGAGGAAAAGGTGATACATTTCATCTCAGCCTTGATGAATTCACAGAACTGGCAGGCCTTCTATTGCTTCCTGACAATCCTGTAATTCTCTAGCAACTGGGAAACATCTCATTATGTCCACACACTTTTCTGGATTCTCATTTTAAAACAGGGAATCTGCTTCCCTGAAAGAGAACTTCGCTATTGCATTGTGGCAGAAATCGAATGTTTGTGTATTGCTGACAAAAGGCTTCCCTCGGTGACAGAGGCCTACCTACAGTGTATTACCACTGCTCACAGGCCCTCAGAATAAATATTTCACACTTTTCAAAATCAAAAGGATTTTTGTTTCCCAGAAACCAAAGTTCTGTTAGTACCCAAAGAAGAGTCCTATCCCCAGGAACCTGTGCCATCCAAGGTGGAAAGGTGCAAACAGCATCAAATCCAAACACCTCATCATTTTTAATGAAGTTTCACCATGGCAAAAAGTATGAAATTACACTCTTGTTATTCTTACTTCAGAAACATGAGTCATTCTAAACTTTTTCAGGCACAAAATAATGGCAAAGCAACCTTAGAAATTGCTGGTAAGCATGCTCACAGTGACACAGCTTGTCACTCCCAGCTGCAATGAGGTTTCTGTAAGAAACACAGTGCTACCCTGGCCCATGACTCCAGAGAGCCCACAGCCACGTCACCTCTGCCAGCTGCATCCTGCTCCCAGCAGCAAGCAGGAATCCTGTAGGAGGGGATATTTCTGGGATGTGGCTGAGCCACGGGGACTGCAGCAGCAAAGGTGCTTCGAGGCTGCGTGCCCTCACATGGGGAGAGCCATGCCCGGTGCTCCCCTCTGCCCTCTGCCCTCTGCCCCCACCTGTCTGTGAGGCCATGACTGTGTTGTAACACCTTGTGACTGTGACCCGCTTCTTGATAAAAATCTGGAATTCTCATTTTCCATTCCTTGTTTTCCACTCCTCATTTTCCATTCCTCATTGAGCTGTAGTGTCTGACTTGCTTCCCTGTCTCAGCCATCTGCCTGGAGTTATCCATCCTCATGACCTTTCCAGAGCCTCTGCTTTCCAGGATGTGTGCTGGCCTCTCCACACTGGAGAGAGCTTTCCATTCTGTCCCCCTAGATGCGTGTCCTGGCATTTGTATTTATTCAAGCTGAGTTTTACTCAAAGGGTTCTGTTTAGGTGACCGATCAAGCCTGAGTCAGAAGTCTGGATGAGTGTCTCCTTGTCCTTCACCACACCTCCAACTTTGTCTCCCCTACAAACTTCACCAGCTGTGAGTTTGTACTTCTCAGAGCCCACTGAAGGCACATTCTTGTCCCCATTTGCTAAGACTGTGTGTCTGAAATTTCCACTCAAAATTATCACTGTACAATATAAACAGAATGTAAACAGCATAACAGCTGACAAAAGAAGATGGAAAATATTGCCTGTTGAAGAGGGATATCAGAATATATTGTATAGTATAACACTGGGTAAAAACACTCCAGGAGATATGGATAAAGCTTCGGCCAAGCTCTTTCACAGCAGCTTTCAGGCAGAGACAAGTCTGCACAATGCAGGTCGCCTTTCCTCCATGTCCTGAGCCCTTGCAACACGACAGCCTCACCATCTGTAGCTGTAATTTTGAGCTATAAATAGCATGAAACATTTTTTCCTTCCTCTGTGCCTGATATGCCACTCATGCCACTGATGTCCTGCAAAAGACTCATCCAGTCCTTATCCATTTACCCTTCTCCTTCCCTATATTTGTGCCAGACTTATTTTGATCCTATTTATGTGAACCATTAATCATTGCATGGTTAGTCATATAAAAATATAAAAGAATTTCAGGTCTGTGGACGTGACAAATCATTTCCAGCTACTGAACAAAGTGGCAAGAGATTTTTTTTCTTTGGTTGAAAATATTCAAGACACAAGAAGGAGGACTTTTTTTATCTGCGTGCTTTTATAAAAAGAACATGTAAATGTGTCAGAGGGGATGAGATGGGAAACAGCCAACTCTCGAGTAGTTGCTAAAAGATGACACTTTGTAAACTATGTTGATAACCTTCTGTGTGAGGAATAGCAAAAACTTAATTAGTCCTGCCATATAATATGAGAAGTCTTATTTTTAGAGTTCTGAAAGGAGCCTGCAGGAACTTCTTGTCCATAACCTCTTGTGCAGAAGTATGGGAAGGTGAGAAGCTTGACAGGTAATAAGGCAACCCACAGTTTCCTGTGACTTGGCTTTGTTCAGTCCATACAAAATGCTTGCTGACTTCTAGGAAGGACAAAACCCAGGCTTGTAATTTCTGGGATCTAAACTAAAATGAAGAATTGAATTGTCCTGACATCTGAAAAAGAACCCCAAGAATGAGGTGTCCCAGATCAGTTTGCTGCTGTAATATAAAATTGGTAATATAAAATTAGTCATTGAACCTTTTTGTACTTCATCTCTGTCCTGGAAAATGGCAATTATAGGAACATTTGGGACATAGATGGCTTTTCCACCTTGTCCATATTTTTTGCTTTTAGCAGATTTTGGGGGTTTTGCACAAAGGTATCCTAAAACCTGTTAAAATTGCCCACAAAAAGACAGAGATTGTAGATGAAATTGCTGGTAACATGCTAGTGTCATTCAGCCCAGCATGTGAGTGGCCCAAAACTAAATCAAAATTCTAACTCAGACATGTGAGCCCAAGTCTTCCCCTGTAAATAGTAATACCTTAGCTGCCAAGCACTTGGCTATCTTAGGTCAGTCCAGCCTCATTCTAGTGTGGAAAAAAAATGCATCTTCTTTCAGATAAAGAGTATTTCATTAAAAGTAACACTAGCCCTGCAAAAAAATACTAGTTTCCTGATAAGAAGCCATTCTATTCAAATAGTCTTCCCAATGCCAGACAACATTTTGCAGCTTTCACTTTGGGCCAGTCTCATCAGGTTGCTGGGCTTTTCAATGGTGCATCAGTTGATGTGTATGGGAAACATACTGTGAAATCTTTGTTGCCAGTGTCATTTGGGTACTGCACTTACTTCAGCCACCTTAAGTCTTGTGGGATGCTCCTTGTTTCTAATGCACAACACAAGAATAAATCAGTAATAACAAAACTGAACAGTGACAGACACTCGCTGAGGGCCACATGGGACCACTGTTGTGGATGCCTCTTCCACTGGGTGAAAAGTCAGAGACAGCACAGCTGAACAGAGAAACATGGTGAGAAAATCTTTGTATAGCATCAAAGAAAGACACCTAAAAATAGCCCAAATCTTTTTTCTCTACTTGTTTAAATAAATCATCTTTCTAAGGAGAACTGACACTTTGCAACCTCACAGCCATATTTATAGGAGGTGGCAATAATTTTCAAGAATGGTCTAAGCTGGGAGGAAAGTAATTGATCTGGAGGGCCACAACAGATTGGTGATGACTGATTTAAACTGCAATGTGATTATCTGAGATTAAATAGCAGGGAACTTTATAAAAATGTCAGTTGAGAAAGAGAAAAGGCTTTGAGGAGGTGTGAAGGATTCAGAGAGCTTTAGATGCATCAAGTCAAGGCTTGTGATCACTTCTGATATAAGGCTTCTCCAGCATTGTTTGCAGCCCTGACAGATACCAAGGATGTACCCAAGCTTCCCTCAGTGATGCTTTAGCTCTGCCTCTCTGCACAAGGGGATGCACTCTTATAACACCATGGAAAAAACAGCCTGTAGCTTTCAACCATCTGAGGATCTGCCATTTTCCTACCAAGGTTAAGACTTCAGAGCTGCTGGTGTTGGTGTGGCCCAGATGATTGTCAGCCATAGGAAGAGTTGAGCAAATGTCCCAGGCGCAGCTAGCCAGTGCCCCTGATGTATGGACAAGATGAGCAAGAGATTTGTTACCTTCAGGAGGCTCCATCTCCTGTCCACCATGTATGGATCCACACAGATCTGGGCTGGGATCCTAACTCTACAGCAAAACCATTCCAGCAAATCTGATGAAAAGCTGTCCTGCATGACACATCTCCATTGGGGGTCCTGTTCCTGGAGCTTCAGTAGCTCCAAACACTTTCCATCATAACATCTCCCGTGTTTCCTCTACAGCTTGAAACATAAATGAAGGAAAGCCCAGTCATACACAGGGAAAGGGAGCCCACAAGAAGTTTTGAGTGTAAGTGAAATATAAATGTCAGTGTCCTGAGCTGTCACAGGAAGCACTGCTCTAAGCCACGTACATCTGTCCCCTTTCTGTATTTTAAGGTCCCCCCTAGGCCAGCAGACCGTGTTGTGTTTCAAGAGCTGCCATTCATTGTCAGGCACTCACTGTCCAAGGATGGGCAATAAAGAGCCCAACAATCCCAGCAAGACAGTTCTCTTGTGTGATGGGAATCATTTATTCAAGCCTGTTTCTAAGATGGGGAGAATTCTAGAGACAAATTTGACTTTAGCTGTTAAAAATATTCAGCTTTATTGGAAGTTTTTATCAGAGTAATATTTTATCACCTGTAAAGTCATTCCTCCTGGAGCTTTTCAACAGTGGGAATTTAATTCCATGTGCGTTCATGCTCTACACACTGAAGGGGGAAGAAAGTCAAAGTCATCAGGGCATACTGAATCAGGCATAAGAAATTATGTGCACCTCTCCTCTTCATTTCCTTATAGTACTGTGCAAATGCTGCCTCCTAGAGACTCTCAGCCTCTCCCAAGTTTCATGGTGATCTCTGTGAAACTGAACTGCTGATGCAGCTGCTACAACCTCCTTGTTCATTTTCACTTCATTTGGGCTCAGTGGCTGGATGAGGAATAGGGAATAGCAGTGTTCATCATCACAGCCATAAAAACTTTTAAAGATATGCAAGAATGCCATACCTCAGACACTCAATTTCTCCTCCTGCTAACGAGCCTGCCAAACTGAAAGGCCAGGTTGTCTTGTGAAGAAGAACGGAGGGATGCAGCAAGTCAGTTGATATCAGTGGCTAAGGTGGCATTTCTGTTTGTGTAGCTGGTCCTTCAAAAGACCTTTGCCAGTCACTCTGCATTTAGGGGTTTCCTGTAATGTAGTGGTGGGAAGATGACAGGCTAGAAGAGGTAATTCCATCTGCTTCATTGGACCCTATGGAAAGACAGTGGAGAGACCCACTTATGGAAAACAGAAGCAAACTGCTGCAGACTTCTGCTATCAGACAACTATTAATTGTGTTTGGAGACACAGCCCAAGCTCATGCACAGCAGATGAGTGTCCAGCTGCTGCTTGGACTTGTAAGCACCCACTGTGTTGTGGCAAGCACAGCCCATGATTAGTGCTAACCGTACCATGAAGTGGTTGTAAATGGAATTAAAATATGTCATATGCGTAGCCACTGCTGTCATTGCTATGGCTTTTGGGGAAGAGAGTGAAGAAAAGGCCAAATAGAGCACAAGAGAATCCCTGAGAGACACAAAAGCTCAGGCATTTGTAACTCCCAGCTGGGAAGTTGAGCTGTTGAAAGGAGACTGTGGTTTCAAGGAACTCACTGGATAAATCTGACATGGTGATAAAAACAGTTTGTGTTTTTGCTCCGTCTCCAGAAGCACCCATGTTATTCCCAGCATGGTCATGACTCAGGTCTCAGTCTCCATCTGCCTGCTCAGGGGAGATCATTTCATTGTGCCAGCCCTGCTACCCTGCTGCAGCAATGTTTCATGGCATCAGTCAAGCTCAGCAATATTCCTTTACCTGTGCTTATCTGACTGACAGCCTCTGCCCTGCCTTCCACATCAAACACCTTTAAAGACCTATACAACACCCAGTGACGTTGCCTGAGGCTAACCTCAAAGGCAGTTGGATCAAATTGTTAGAGTATTATTCAACAGAGTATTTCAGGAGTCTGCAAGGAAGCATTTTATGACTCAGTGGGTTTTTCTGGGTCCTCTTGAAGGTCATAAATGGAAATAAATACTTTTAGGACCTGATCTATTTCATTGTTTTAGACATTTACATAACTATGAGATAACTAGCACTGTATAAAGGGAGGCTGCACATCCAGACATCCAACTTAGAGGAAGATGTCCACATCTGGTCAGCTTCAACCCACCCACTGTGACTAAAGGGAGAGAGTGCATCATACTTGCTCACATTCAAAATTTATCCCATCCAAACCCTTCTGCCAAAACCAGCAAACTTCTTCCTTCACATGAAGAGACAATTCTCAGTGTTTTTTGGTTCTCATTTACTCCCAAAACCCAAAGAAATCAGAAACTCTAAGTGCAAGGAAGTCTGGAGTGCAACATCAAACTTACCACACAAGACCATTTTCAGTACATGAAAGCCCAACTTCCATGCACAGCTTCTGGCTGCTGGTTCCAGGCCTTTAATTCACTCACTAGCTAAAAGCTTCATAAAAGTTCCATATAACAACAATAATGGGAAAGAAAAAATGCAGACTTTGCTCAGAAAAACAGTTTGAATTGTTCTTACTAAAGCACAGTCAAATGCTTTGCCAAAGCAAGGCAGAATAAACCTACAACTAGTGTTTTAAGTACCCCAAGTGACTAAAGGGTACTTGACCCAGCAGGACTGCAGCTTGAGGTTACTGGCAGCTCATAGCCTAGAAACGATTTAGGTGTAAATATGAAAATAAATAACTTATTTTTATTGCAAAGAGCAAAAGCAATTTCTGTGAATTAGTTGAATTTACCAAAATTCTTTTATTTCATACAGTATGAAGTGGTGTATGTAACAACACACGGTATTTGTAACACATTTCTGCTGTGAATTTGCCTAGAGGGTTTCATAGAAGAAAAAGCAAGAAAAATACATCCATACTGAATTTGACAGGCTTTTTCTGTACTCCATGACTCCAATTATTCCAGTTGAATTTGAGCAGAATGAAAAAGCTGCAGAAGACCTAAAATTTACTAAAAACTCATGTCTTCCAACAGTTTTGTGGAGTGTCTCTAGGTGCTAATACATCTGAGCTTCACTTCCGTGTTTCACTGGGGGATTTTGATGTTAACATGTAATTACTGGCTCATTCTGGCTTGTGGCACCAGATCATTGTGGTCCACCCTGATCTAACTAATAGCGCCTTCTCCACATCCTGATTTTTTGCTCTTATATTCTTACACTACTGGTTGCTAAACATATGGTATCTGCCATATTTTAAGCCCTGCAGAGAATCATAGATTATCTTGAGTTGGAAGAAGCCCATAAGAATCAACTCCATAAGTGCAACACCATATGGACCATTAATTTATATATTGATTTTGTACCACATCTCATCTGGAAGCGATGCAATCCCTTTGCAGTGGAACAGACCTGTAAATGACAGGATTGCCTGGGCTGGCTCCCAAGAGAGTGCACACCACTCTCTCACGTGCACACACACATGGTTTACACTATGGAAATAGGAGGTAAGCAATCCACATGCGCAGCACACTGGCTGTTGACCTGATCATATGGGAAAGAGCATTGCATAGGACAGTAAATTAGAGCTGAGTTTGAGTATTTGGGAATGGTGGTGATGCAACACTGTGCTGGATGAAGGCTTGTAATCAGGAGAGCAGCACCAGACTGCACAAGACACCCCAGACTCAGCCCTGAGAGACAACTGTGCCCTGCTCCTGCTCTGCTCCAACTCGGCGATGCGGTGCTGGCGTGGACCTTGCTGGCTGTGCTGGGTTTGCTGCTGAGCACAGAGTTCCTGGGCTACCACACCCTCCTGCAGCCCCAGACAGGGGGAACCTCATGCACCACTGAGTCAGCCACTTGCTCCAGCCTTTAGCTTAGGGCACACAAAATTAAAAGTCTCTCCACTGTGTTGACAGCTGGAATCGTTTTGGTTGTGACTATCGTCCAGCATCATACTGCTTTTCGGACTATTCTGACTAGAGGACACTAAACCAAACTCAGCTGAGTGCTTCAGACTACAAACAGCTTTGTGAAACCAGAGTGCCCCTGACACACAGCCCCGGGTAACTGCTATCATTCATTCTCAAAAGCCCGTTTCAAACAGCACTGTCTATGTTTGATACGCCCTTTCCAAACATCAGGATTTATTCTTGGGAGCACACAATACCCTGAGTCTATATTAAAGAGCTCATTGTCTGAGTTTATGGAACTTAATAAATATGTCCCAGTCTTCAGCTTGCCATTTTAAAGGAAATTCTGTCAATTATATAGATAAAACTACTCACTGCCTCACATTTCATCTGCCTATGACTGACAAACTACGCCCTGCACTGAACTGGAGAAAGGGCAGCATCCAGCCTGGCTGTTTTGGGAGCTCCTGCAAAGGACATGTGTCTTGGAACTTCTGCATAGCACTTGGCAGCACACACCATTGCTCCAAGTGCTCCTCTGTGTGGGGACAAGTGGCACAGCCACCCCTTCCCCACCTGCATGGATCCATGTGGAGCTTCATGCTGAAGCTCTTTCCCCACCTTGTGCCTCCATGGGAAGCCAGGGTGGGAGGTGCTAGTGTGCTGCAGTCCAACATGCTTGCTGTCTGCAGCAAGCCCAATACAGCATTTATTTCCTGAACTAACTCTGGCATTATTCAGCTAGATCCCTGCCTGGTGGAGACAAGTGTGTGGACATAAGGGAGAGAGCTGAAAATCAATTGCAGTAAAGTGTTCTGGCAAGAGAAGTGCCAGAGGCAGAAAAGGGAAAACACACCAGAGACATAGGGTGCCAGAGAACATCATGCTTTGCTGAAAGAAAACTAAGCCAGTTTCAGGGTCTCAGCTCTAATTTTTTAGGAATTCTGTAACACCATTGAAAAGAGAGAGCTGTAAGAACTGCAGTCTGCTACTGTGTCTCTGCAGCACAGTCTAGCTCCAGATCAAGAAGGCAAAAGCAGCTTACGATCCAGGCAGCAAGGTACAGGTTTGCAGAAGATGAGAATGAACACACATTCACACATTTACATAGTGACCTTCAAAACAAAGCTCTTTAGCCTCCTTTAGCANGAGGGGAGGAGGGAAGGAGGGAAGGAGGGAGCATAGGATGAGAAAAATACATGAACACTGTAGACTAATGATGCAGGAAAACTGAACAGAAAAAGGGTGAATGATTAATAAATTAAAATATAAGAAGGAAAGCCTGTGAGCATAGTTACAGAAATATAGGCAACCTTATTCTTTGTGCAGAGTTCTGGATAAATGCCTAGCATCAAAAGCCTAGCAAAAAAGATAAACCCCTCCAGAAAGAAAAAAATATTGAAGAAATTTTCCTTGCTCATTGGCAATGTTATGCCAATTCTACTTTTCCACAACTATTCCAAACACTAGGTTTATGGTCATTGTTTCTAATAATTTGTGTCCCTTTGCATTGAAAACCAAGAGAATGACTTCACCATAGAGACAAGGGGACAACTCTTGGCCACCTGGAAATTTTGCTGTCTCTAGTGGAGAAGGTTTAAATAGTGAGAGAAGCTTTACAGCACAACACAGACAAAGAAACAAGACACTCTATCTTGAGGAGATGACATTTGCCAAGTTCTAGGCTTGTTATTGATGTCCTATCAGATACGACCACACCGGATTATCCTGGCAGGAATGGTAACATGCAGCACAGAAGGTGCAAACAGTTATTTTAACTCGCTGCAGGAACACATGCACTCACACACTACACATTTTGAGGATGTTATCCTGCGGAAGGGACACCTATCAGCTAAAGATAGGCATTAAGCACTTGGAGCCTGTTCAACACATGCCTACCCCAGTCATTTTTATACACAAGCAAGCCACTTTATGAAAATAAAAGTCTGAAGCTCAGATGAGTATTTATTGACCATACACCTAATTAAAATGCTGGTTTTGTTCCTGAAACAACTGACTCATGAAAAGAGAAGGAATGGAAGTCCAGAAGTTTTGGATTGAGGGGTTAGAAAAGCAAAGACTCATGAAATCACAGCAGCTCAGAGTAAATGTCTTGTCTGAATGCTGATACTTGCCTCTGAAAAAGGGCATACAACATCAACTGTAGTAACAAGTTAAAACATGCATGCTTTAAACTTTCAAGGAAACAACACCCCTCCAAAACCACCCTGAACCCTATACAGTGCTGGAATACTTGGGTATATATTCCCAAGGAATAGTTTTTATCAGACAGAAGCTGCATTACATTTTCTCAAATATATAAAAAAACCACATGTCTTTCTATTGCTGCATGAAAACAAAGTTACGTAAAAGCCGGTTATTTGCAGCATAACCTTTCCGAAGAAGCCTCAGCTGATGTCAGGTAGTTATTTGTCACCCGAATCTAATACTTTCCGGCCTGTGCCAAGTCATTTTCATGGGATCTGCAGGGTGTGATGTGGATCAGAAATACCTTTGCCATCCGTCACTGCTGAAAATCAGTGGAGCTGGATCCATCTGCCTGTGTTTACCCAGGCAACCAGAGTTGCGTTGCTAATGCGAAGGTCGCCCCATGTGAACCCATCCGTCAGCAGGCTGGCGGCTTCAGCCCTCTGACCAATATCAGAAATAAATTCAAGGGAACAGTTTTTAACTCCTCTCTCCTTCTGAAGGGTTGGCTACATCTCTCCTTCAGGGGAGCAATTTTCAAAGTCACATCCAAAGTGGCATTCTGTGTGGAACTTCAACACCATGTGGGTGAGATACACCTGTGACCTGCCCGCTCAAAACTGCAATTTACCTGCTGAGCACAGCTCAAGATAGGTAGCATAGCTAAGTGAGCTGTAACCATTGGATTTAAATGCCAAGGAAACTCCTACAGTATATGTTCTAAACTGATAACCAGCTATACTAAGAATACAGTTTAAACAATTCAACTCAAAAAATTATGTTACATTTAATGAAAAGTAGCTTTCAATTCTATATAAGTATATAGTGTTCTGTATAAGGAGTAAGGGTTTCCTGTGTTTGTTTATTCCTAATTTGATTTTTTGGGGATGTCTATGTCAAGATTAAAAATTTAGTCAGCTGCTCAGTCATGCTTCAAGTTAATGTGCTATGTGCCTTTCTGCTCTGTACAGATCCATGCCTTCATTCTCTTTTTGTGATTGAAGTTAGTTACACTAATTAATTAAAAAATTATTTCTATTTCTAAATTGTCTACAGGCAGACTGGGATTTCCACTTATTTTGTTCTTGTCTGAAATTGTTCAATGGATTCTTTGTCCAGGCATACCTCAGACCATAAACTCCCTGTCATTGACCTGCAGTGACTGATCCAACAATCTCATGTTCCCACTACTGGACCTGGAAGAGTTGTGTGTCTGTGTGTGGGTTGGAGCCCTTGACAGAGAAGGAAAGGGTTTGAAAAAGGTATGTGCTACTAAGATACACAACACCAAAACCTGAAGACGCTTATCTTAGAGCTTGTGGAAAATAAACATAGCTAAAAAAAGACAAGGTCTTCATGTACTGCTGAAGTGTATTCACCTCTGGGCAATAGTTCATAATAGCACCTTGAATTTCCCAACTAGCTGATGTGAAAAATATAAACTGAAACTGCAGGAGTTAATTTAGACTGGGGGCAGTCTACCTCCACTAGGTGGGCCCTGGCCTGAATGCTGACTTTATAAAATTTTAACTCTATTAAAATGTCCTATATCATTCAGTTAAACAGTTGAGATGACCTATATTATAGCTAGAGCTAATAAAAGCTGGTTTTTTAAGAAGTTCAAACCTGTTGTGTTCCCCGTCAATTTGTGGGGAGACAGTTAACTACGAAATAATGCATAGACTTTCCCTTGGTGTCCTAGATTATTTCAGTACTTGTTTTTTATTCATTTGGGTTTTGGTAAAACTGTTTTAAAGAATTTGCTCTTAAGATCTACAATAAAAATGGAGCAATCAATTAAAAGTCACCTTGTTTTGAGAAAAACAACATTATCTTTAGGTGGTGACGTAAATTTTGTGAAAACTTCTGAGAAATAAGTGCTGTACAGACCATTAGCTTACATCAATTCTCTCCTGTATAGTTCCTCTAAAGCATTGCAGTGGGAAGTGATTTTGGCTTCTTAGCTGTGTTGTTGCTCCCACAAAATCCAGTGACAAGTCATCAGAATGCCTATGATGAGATGGAGGTCTCAGCAGCTTTCTGCAGTGATGGGGATGACAGTGCGAGGTGCTAATACAAGTCAGTGATTAATGGGATATAAGAACCCAGATAGATTAGAATGGATTAGGCATGCATATACTTCATTTAAATTTAAACCTTCACCAAAAAAAAAACTCTTGTGGTTTTTTGCCTTGCCAGACACACCAAGATGTTCTAACTCTGGCTTTCCAGTAACAGGGAGCTTTATCTATATCCTGACAAAGCAGAGTCTCTAGAACTTAATTCTTTCTGCCTACTACCTGTTTTATACCTCTCATGGCAGCAACAAAGACAGATAAAGGAACCAGCAGCAGGTTCCAGGGTGGAGCTAGTGCATGTTACACTGGTGTAGGCAAAGGTGGGATTTAAATCAACCAACCCACGTTAGCAGTCACTCCTGATCCGGTATTAACCAGCTGAGAATCATCCATGCTGCAACAACAGTAGCTCAGTGCTGTACCTTGAAAATCAATGAAAATTCAAGCTGTATCACAGATGTACTCACTGTGCCTCATTTTTCCACAACTGAAATGAGGCTGCAATGCTTAGCAGTTTGCAGTTTGTAGGAACCTGTGTTTAGAACTGTAGGAATCTGTGGCTCTGTGTTGTCGTGCACTGGAAGATCAAGTGATCTCCTTATGGACTCTTCCAAAGTTTTTCTTTTTCTGTAGAACCCCTAAGAAATTCCTTTAATGAGCTAGAATTTCCTGTTCTCCTATTAGTTTATACATCAACCTCAACAAAGCTGGGTCCATGGTAGCACAGTTTAAGCCTCCTCTTCCTTCCTGAAACAAAATGCTGATTATCTTCCTATTATTTTTATGGACATTTTAATTTGAAATACCCTGGGGTTTTATTTTTTAAAACGTCCCATACATTTTCTTTTTTTGTGCCAAATCATGCTCTCCCTTTCCCTCTCAGTGCAAGTATCAAGTGGTTTTAATGGAATTGCTGAGATAAGAAATATGGAGGATTACTGTGTTGCCTTAAGTGGAGCTCCTCATATGAACGAGAGAAGTGTGCTTTGGCTTTCAGGTGTTTTTCCCTGCCTGCTTCAAGGTCTTGCCTGAGTCAAAACCCCTCATCTCCAGCATGCTCTAATCTGACATTGTTTCATTCTGACATTCAGGAATATGCTGAGGTTCCTACTCTGAGAAACCTGGCTCAGTCAGAGATAAAAGCACATCAATTAGCACCTTGGCTGGGTGTCCTAGCATGGCTGATGCAAAGGAGTTCATGGATGTGTGCTGGGATGACTGCTAACAGTCCTGTGTGGAGATGTGGTTCTGGTATTACACTGCCCTTTGCAGCCTGGAGGGAAGAAAAGGGAAAAGAGGGCAGCAGGAGCATTTAGAAGTGAAATAGTTAAAAAGTTCCTCTCCATGTGAACCTGTCAATCTTCAGTAGAGGATTATTCCCACTGGGTGAGTAAGCCCAGGCGTGCACACACACACACACACAAACACACACACACACACAGGCTTTCACACAGTATCACTACGACCTTGTGGTTAATTATAGCTCTGAATCTGACAGAGAAAAATTAGAGGGGAGAGGGACAGCTGCGGGATCCTGGGGTGCAGGGTCTGATTTCCAAAGTAATCTGCAGCCCACCAAGGATCTTCACTTTGGAAAAATAAAGTTCAGCCATTTCTAGTCCCTGCCTGCTGCTTTTCCATTGCCTCATGCATGCCATGAGCCTTGGAGCTTCTAGCAGGGTCCCAGAGCAGCAGCCTGGCCTGTGCTAAGCAAGGATGGCTTGTGCCAATAAAAAATGTACATAAGTTGGGACTCCTCAGACCTCCTTTTCTTTTTACTCTGCTTTTTTCCTCCTCCTAGCTTGTTGCAGGAGATGAGTCTGTGAGACTAGTGCCACTTTCTTTCTTCTTAGATCTGCAAATCTCTCCTAAACCTGGAACTAAAATGAGGTGGCAAGTTTTATCCTTTTCTGATCACATGTTATTTGACTCCTCTGGTGTCCAGAGCCAGAAACAATCCTCTTGATCCCACATTTTAAGGATAAGGATAATTCAAGGTCTGTGTATTGTAGCTGTTTTCCTTTGGAAAATGGGAGACTTCAGAGAGTCTTGCTGCTTGCCTTGAACCTGCTTGCATGTAATGAACTCATATTTAAAAAAACCCAACAAAACAGAAAACAAAACCAAAATCAAAATAAAACAAACCAAAACCAACTCAAAACAAAATAAAAAATACAGGAAGACCCTATAAAGTGGTAGCAACATGAGCTGAAAGGGTAAGTTCAAAGATTACATAAAATGGGGATCATTGTGTTTAAGGTTTGTACCTCTGGTCTGGGTTGCAGTGCTTTGAGAGACATTTTAATATACACATGCAAATAACAACCCCTCACAATTACTGAAGTACAGAAAGGAGCTGGGATCAGGTCTTCACTACAGGGTCAACAGCACTGTTGGATACAATCATAACTTTTAATGCATCTTGGAAGGACAAAGAAACTCCACTGAATTGGAAATATTAGTGATGTGCCAATACTTGAAGAGTATATGTGGCAGGGAATTATAGGCTCCTTAACTTGACAACAACCTGAGGCAAAATTATGTACTGGCTGATCAGAAGATGGAAAATCCTACACCACTTAAATATCTTCTTTAAGTTAGGAATTTCTCATAGCAGATCCTTTTTTGGTATTACCATTGTTTACCAGTGTTTTCCAAGGAAGATTAATTTAAAACATCCATACCAGCTTAATGTGTCATTGTCCTTCCAGACACACATTAAATGCGAGTCATCTTCAGCATAAGAATAAAGTGCAAACCTCACACAAATGCAGACCCCAGACTCTGCCAGAGCTCATTAGAAGTTAGGCACAATGCAAAATACTATATATCTTTTGAAATCTGTAGAAAAGTGCTTTTACATTTTTTGAATTGTGTTTATCCAAATTGTGATTTCCCCATTCATAGCCACTCATTCAGAATACCTACAACTTCCTTGACCTCCTTTAGGTAACGGATTCGGTCAGGCAGATAAAATCTGTGATTCTGTGATAGAATCACAGAATTGTTCACGTTGAGAAAGACCTTTAGGATCATCAAGTCCAACCATAAACCTGACACTGCCAAGTCTACCACTAAACAATGGCCATTAAGTGCTGCATCTACACACCATTTAAGATTTTACAGGGATGGTAACTCAGCTAGTGGTTGGCCAAGATTTCTCTAGGACACAGCTGAAGCAGCTGATCACATAATTATCAATTTTGTTTCCTTCATCTAAAATTTCAACAGAGTTCAGTTGGCCCAACACTAAGTGGATCCAACTCAATGCAATGTTAAACAGGTGTGTTAGTTGAAAATTATGTTTACCAGTCACTTGAGCCATAACAGTCTGAATTTGTCCTCACAAAACGACCCAAAGATTTAGTTAGCCAGCTCTCTGGAGTAGACAATAAAGAGCAGAATGGGTACAAAGGTAGATCAGATTGCTCAAAACCTCATCCAGCTGTGTTTTGAAAATCTCCAAGGGTAGAGATCTTAGAAAAGCCTAAAATGACATTTTTTCCTTCACAAATACCCATTCCCCTTTGGAGAGAACATTTCCCCTTTGCCGAGCTCCTAAGAATAAAATCCTCTGTATCCATGTACTGATTTATAGCCTCTTCTGTATTCTGCTGGCTTTGCAAAACAATCCCTTTCCTGTTAACCCATGCATGGGGGCATGCCCCAGGGGGCACAGATACAATAACTTAACATCACCACCCACATGGGCTTTGCAGGTCCCATTTGAAGCATACACTCATTCCAGGTCAAAAACTTTTCTTGCAGCTGGTAATAGCAGGATGAGAAGCCTTGCTCCAGTTTGGAGTGCACAGCTAGGTGTTGGTGGGCAGCACACGTCACTGATCCGTACAGCTACAACTGCAATGCAGTCACCATGACAGCCAGCCAGTGAGGTGGTTTCACCTCTCAGGAATGCTCTGGAAGTGCCAGATGGAGGCTCTAGTGAAAGGCTCCAGTGAGCCTGAATCTCCACTAACTTACCCTTTTGTGCTTTGGGCAGAAAAACTGTGGGAGGTGCAAGGACAGCCAGAGCAGAGCAGGGAATCTGGTGCTGTAGGGTTGCTTTGAGCACTGCTGAGCTTCCCACAGGGACAGAGGCTTACCAGAAAGGCAGAGCTGCCCTGTGTCCTGGGGTGAGTCAGGGCTGTGCACCTCTTCACTGCTACGCTGCATTGAGACATTACTTTAGAGACCTGAGCTAGCAGTCAATGCTGAGACTAGGTCCAGGGCGCTGACAGACTCTGCAGCCAAAAACTCCTCAAGTACTTGCTGTTTTCTCCATCAGGGCAGAAATTGCTCCCTGTTTAACTGTTTACACCAAAGCATAGAAAGAATGTAGTCGGAGAAATTACTGCGTGCTACAACACTGTAGTTATCCCACAGCTCACCTGCTCTCATTTCTGCTTGCCTTTGTTTCCTTGCCTTCTCCTCAACCCCTTCATTCTGCATTACCCACCATCCATTCATTTTCTCTGCTTGGTGGGGGTTTCTCCTATGCCTCCTCTTAACTCTCTTTCTCTGAACCACTTCTCCTCCCCTCCCCCTGCCCTACATTTTCTGGCAGAGGTTTGGTCTCTGAGTTCAGAGTTATTCTTCCCTGGAGAAATGACTTAATGCCTTGGCTCTAATGAGCAGTTTGCTAGCTGTGAGCCCTTGCTACTTGGTCTATATGGAGATGTGCATGCCAGTGATCGGGAGCCCCATTTTTCTTCTGCTTTGCTTTTCTTCTCCCTCACTCCCTTCTTTTCCCCAGTCTCACTTAGCTGTGCGATGGCTGAAGAGAGCAAAGAGTCAGACAACTGGGTAAGACCTTTCATGTTGGGTCATTGCTGCTCATGCACTCAGGGGAACAAGCTCAACAGCTCAGGGAGCACAGACTGTAACACAAACAAGGCTCACAAGTGTACATGAGGTTTTTACCCTATGGTCAGGTTTTCACACTATTTTTGTGAGCAGCTTGAGATGACCATGGATTCTATTTGCTTTGCAGTGTGGATACTGCTGTGTGGGTTGCCATCTGCAGAGGCATGTGTCAACTGAGCCCTGCTTTCCCAGAGCTGTGGTTGGCTGGGCGAAGCCCATTCACCAACAGCTTTTCAATGTTCCCAGCTCTGACCAATTCCCCTCTACCTCATAAACACAGGATTTCTCCAAGTTTTAAAGGCCCTCGGGTACTCTAACTTGCTCTGTTCCATTCAACCACTTCCTGTAAACAGACATTTATGGTAATTTTAGAGTCCACCAGGGTCCCTTTTATATTCAAAGTGAGCCTTTACTCCCAAACATCTAGTCTTTGACCTCGTCTCTCCAGCTTTCATGGTCAAACTCTGCTGTGCTTCCCACTCCACTCTTTGCCTCTGAAGTGCCTGGCCCAGCCTCTCTGATTCTTTCTTGTGGTCTTTGCAGCTGCTGAACACCCCGCTTGCAAGGTATGGGAAGACACCAGCAGTGGTAGTCAGCAGCACTTCCTGGAGAAAAGCACCACACCAGCAAGAGGCCAAGCCTCAGTTCACTGCAGCTCCCTGTAAAACAGAGGCTGAGAACACAAGAGGAACCCAGGCTGCATCTGGCAGAAGGTGTCAGATTTTGAAAGTCATTTTAGTGCCTGAAAAATCTCAAGAACACAACATTTCCTGATGAAAGTAATACTAGATGCTTCTAAAGCATACCAAACCACAGAATTTGCTGTATCCTAGGGGTGTCACATTTCTCTTGGATGGTCCTTTCAAAGTCACCTAGTGGCTGCTATCCTGCAATGAAGGGCTGCCTCCTGACTACTTTCCTGGGATCCACCAGGACCTAATCCTTGGTGAAACTGCATGTGCATGACCCACGTTTGGCAGTGCCAGTAGCCATCCACAAAATCTAGCTAGCCTTTGTGCACGGCTATGTGCCATGCCATGGTTGCATCCAATCCTTGATTCATTGACTAGCCTGGGAATAACATGCAAAAACTTCAGTCTGAGTGCATTCCCAAGAACTTACATGACTGCGACCAGTATTTTTTTAGTGCACAGCCTGGGCTCTCTGTCTTGAAAACACAGTTTTTCCTTGTGTCATTCAACACCACATCCTGCCTCCCAAGTCATAAGCTGATAACAAGACCTAAAGCCCACTGTTAACAGAATGTATAATTAAAAACTTTATGATTTGGCCTGTCAGCTGAGCAGCCTAACAGTGGTCAGTTAGAACTACAAAGTCTCTTGCACTCCAGCTTGACTCTGTAAATTGAACCAGGAGGTCAGTGGTGTTGGTCTCAGGAGACAGTCAACACAGTTCTTCCAGTGATTTCACATCTGAGGACTACTGCTGCTGCTGTTCCCTGGTGCTCACTGTCTGTTTCTTTGGGAACTGGATAAGGTGACTTCTGTCCTCCCACAGACACAGCCCATCACAGGTAATGCCCTCATATCATCACAGATTAGTGCATCATTTTCAAGAAGTGGAGGCAGTTTCCGATACCATGAATCTTATCTTTCTTTTCCCCTGCCCTTTGATTTTTTTTTCTACCTTGGCTGGTTGTTAATATCTCTGATATCAGTTTCTAATTGTTTGGACCATTCTTGGCTTTCATTTTCTACTCAGCAAAGCCTCAGAGAGTGATAAGCCATGCCAACAATCTGCACTTTAACAGAGCTAAACAGGGATCAGAGTCTGACTAAGCATTCTTCTTTAGGTATTTTTACATCATTTCCTACCCATCTGATGTATTTGGAATAATAGCAATTAGTAGTTCATGTCCAAACCTCCAAATTCAACCTGAAATGCTCGAACTCGTGACTACAGTTTGGCATTAATTTTTCAGACCTCACTGCATCAGTAATATCATATAAAAGAAAATTAGATTTGACAGCTGCCTGAATTGCAACGGCATAAACTGAGAGTGTCTTGAATTGTTTACAGTAAGAGGGCAGAATAAATACACAGTGTTTCCCAAATATCACAAATAAACATGTGCTTACTCTTCCCAGTGGAACAATTATTCTTTTGCTGGGGGAAATGTTTCCCTGCTCTTTTGCATATTTTAACAGAATGGATTTTTTTTCCTGTAGTACATTAGGACTCAATACCCTCACACCTTTAAACAAAACTTCACCTTGTAAAGAGATCTTACTCTCAAACTGAGGCTGTTCTAACCATTCTCAATTAGTAGTTTGAAGAGTATCTCTAGCTGTAGTTCAGAGTTCATATTTCATCTGAGACTTACTATTATTTAGATTTTATTTTATCTCAAATGTCATCCACGCCATCTAGTTCTGAGCTCTGCTCCATTGTTCTTTTATTTAATGTTCCAAAACAACCCTGAAACCACCGATTCTTTCCCAGATTTGTCTTCAAATTGTACTTAAAAGAGAAAAGCATGTATGTATTGAACAGCATTGAGAGTTACCAGGTCCCTCTTGGCAATGTTAGGAAGGTTTTATAGTCAGTTCAGCTAACACTGGCCTCCCATAAATAAAAAAGTGAAATTTTACACATGTGGACTGGGGCCAAAGCTGCCTTCTCTATTTGAACATGCTGACACTCTGTTTTTGTTGGTGTGTGTGACATACAAGCCACTGGTTTCCAACTCTGACCACACTGGTATAAGAAAGGTTCACTGACACCCTCCTCAGAGGCATCTGTGGACAGCTTCCTTTTTTGCATTTACTGCTCCAGTCTCCCAGGGCTTTAGGCTTTTCCATGATCTCCTTCAGCCTCCAAGGCTGTTGAAAGTTTGCACTCCGTGTCTTTCCTCCACACTTCCCTCTCAGTGGTCACTCCCTGCATCCCTTCCTGAGCTTCAGGACCACATCAGCCTTTACTTTCTCTGAGTCTTCTTCTGTTGCAGGCATTTTTGATCTGTCACACTCAGTGCCTGAGAGCTGCTGGTGCTACTTCAAGTAAATGAGGGAGTTGCAGGCTTTCTTATTCAGTACTTTCCAGTACAACACTGGTCCAAGGAAACTCTCTGTGGCTTCCTCATCTCTTGGGCAGGAAAACTGGTGGTTTTCTGACCACCCTAAAACCTGTCATCATATCTTACTGCTTTAAGACCTCTCCCCACTTCTTTTTTATGCTGCAAAAATTTTTATTTGCAATTTTTTGCAGTTTTACTCTGGCAATGTGGCTCTTAAGATGCCTGAGGACTTCATAATGCTCTTCTGCTGCCTTTCCTCAGGTCAAAATGATGTGCAGGAAAAATTATCTGCCTACTATGCCTAATTTGCCTCACTCATCTAGTGAAAGATCTGGAATACTAAACTCAGCCCACATCACAAACTGCAGAAATTGTGTCTCCTAAGGAGTGTGTTGAATGTACACTAATGAGTGCTTTGTATTTTGAGGTGCTCTTGCCAGAATCCTGCTGTGGCATCTAGCATAGAAAATATTTGGCATCACCAATATCCCTCAATATTTTTCTCCTTTCAGGTATCAGAAAACTTGCCTTTTTTACATTTTCAATACTTTTGAGGAACCACAGTTCCTGAGAAGTACTAACAATTTCACTTGTCACCCCCAATACAATTCTCAGCATGACTAGCACATCCAAGAACTATTCTCTGTTTTAAGGCAGAATGAGTTTTCCAATTACAGTGAATCCTGTAGCACTGGATACTTGCAGCCCTGTTCTTTACTCTGCTGACAGCTTCCCTATCATCTTGAAGATGGTCTCAAACTCTTCCTCAGGGTTTTGCTCTCTTCCTCCTCCAATGGAGGCAGCTTTCTGAGAAGACTGAAGGATCAATCCATCTTTAATTCAACAGGAACTACTCTTAACCATTGCACTTTTCAAGACTTCAGATTTGTAACATAAAAATATAGTTCATATATATATATACTTTTCAGTGGAGGTAAAATAACTACATTTCAAGCATCACCTGCTTGGGAGGAATATTTAACAGGCAGTGTCCAGTACAAAACATATCTCATTTATTGGTTGGAAAGTCCATTCATCTTGAGTTACTGCAAGAACGGCCACTGATCCTATGAAACCTCAAACTCTGTGGCACTACTGACAACTTCTCCTCAGTGCTCTGTATGCTCTGTTGAAATATGAAGCTTTTAGCCTATGGTAGGAGATGTTCCTTTTGTATTTTTGCCTCAAAATACACTGCAGTGTGCCCCTTGATATGTTGGTTTTACTTGACTCTGGCTGAACAGTGCACACTTTTCTGCTTCCACTTGTTTTTCTCCCAGCATAGTTGAAGTCTCTGCCATGTCTGAAAACTATTTGCTTCGCCGTCTCATTTTCAGTAGCTTTTGCTTGCTAACTTAACAAGGGTATTTCCAGTGTCTGAATGGTTGTCTGAACTTTTTAAAACTAGGAAGGATAGCAAAGCAATTTCAAGGGAGAGACACAAAATGCTTCTAGAAAACACTTTGGAACTAATTTCATGATATGTTGATCTTCCCTGGACTTGGTAATTTATCTCTGGGGAGCTCCAGATTGAACCACACGTAGTCATTTGTGCAGTGTTCATTTTATTTCCTTATTTCCTGTCATTTTCTGTAACTGAAATCCATTACAGTCTTAATTATATTAGCCACTGTTAAGCATATCAAATCATGGAACTTGGTTTTTTTTTTCCTTAATAATTCGGAAAATTTAATTTAGCTTTTAACATGACAACATCAACTACAGGATTAGTAACTGTGATTCAGTAATTTAGATAAAAGCTGCTACAGAGCTAATGTTCATTTAGGCTATCCTTGAAGAATAATGAGAAACTTACTTTGTTCACATAGTAGATTATTTGAAATCTGCTTGAACTTTATAGCAGTTAATCACTGACCCCAACCATATCATGCTGGATCTGCTTCACGACTACATCAAAAGATGAAGGTTTTAAAGATGCTATAAAACAAGAAGAAAAAATGGCCCCAAAACCAGGAATAATAGATTTTTTTCAAGCTGCCTATCATAATTTTTAAGAAGTGAGCATTTGCATGAGTGTCTAGAAACTATCCTTGTGTACAAATTCATATGAATCAGCAGAAACCATAATCATAACTTAAACTGAACTGAGCTCCTGTCTTTAGATTTTCTACTAGGATTTGTCAGTGCTCTGTTTATTTCTAAATATTTTTCAATCACTACCAGGTAGCAAAGGTATGAGTAAAGGTCTCTAATGTCATTTATTCTCACCCGTGTTTTGTATTGCAATGTCACATACATCTGTGCTCTTTCACAGGGGAGTACTCATGCCTGAGCAGACCTAAATAAAACTTTATGGTGCCTGGAACACCTCTAATTCCTGTAAGCTCAGGCATGAAATACCAGCTTTTGAGGAGCAATGGAGAAATTTAATTACCTTTGATGGTCCCTCCCAGACTGCCCAGCCTAATGTAGGATGGGTGGA
This sequence comes from Anthoscopus minutus, assembly GCA_013399455.1. Classification (NCBI taxonomy): domain Eukaryota; kingdom Metazoa; phylum Chordata; class Aves; order Passeriformes; family Paridae; genus Anthoscopus; species Anthoscopus minutus. The sequence continues at coordinate 25,552 of VWYI01027290.1, read as the reverse complement.
GCATTCCTGCCTTATGTCCTGGTGGCTCGGAGCATTCTCCAGTGAGCTGTATATCATGTCAACAGTCTGGTCACAGGTTCCTCTCCAATCTACAAGCAGATTTCATCATCAGCCACATTTCACTTTGAGACAATGGGAAAATTTGTCCAAACATTTTTTATAAACCATGGCTCTCAAATTCCCCAGTATTCCTGGAGCACCTGAGCAGGATTATAGCCTTAAAACTGGTACAGGCGTGTAGTGACTGCAAGTTGCAACATGATAGACAGAACTGTAATATAATTTCTCCTATAATGCGCTGCTAACATATGTATAAATCTCTGAGATTTATACATATGCTAACATACATATACATTTCTGAGATCTGTGGACCAAAGCACATCTATATTCATTGGGTTTCACATTGAAAGTTTTTAATTCTTGTAATATTTTTGGAGGAAAAAGAAGCTGGTGCTGGAGAGATTATCCTTAATCTTGGAAATGGCATAACAACGACTCTATTAATGAAGATTATGAGTTTTTCTAGATTTTAGGGAAACAATAAGATTATTTCTGTTTGAAAATGTATTTGTGCTTGAGTGCATAGGAATCCAGTGGAGCTATGAACTCTTAGGTCTGTGCACCTTTTGCAGCTACTTTTGAACACCAGGTACATTTGAAACAGTGCTACAGTTGAGGTCTAGAATTGCATCCACAAAATCATAACTCTACTTCATAATTTTATTAAAATCATGTTTTTAAACCTATATTAAAAATATCCAAGTACTAAAGGTTCAGGACACAAAACTGGGAACTGCTTGTGCAATATTAATGTGTGATTGCAAATTCATTTTGCTATGAGGCACCTACATCCATCAGCTTCCAGAAATTCTTAATGCCCTACATCAGGAGGTGTCCAGGGTGAGCCATGAGAACTTTCTTATGCAGAATGTTCACAACACCTGCACAGAAGCTGAGAAGTGTGGAGCAAAAGAAGGAGAGAAATATAATAAATCCTTTATACATTCTGGATATTCATAAGTTACAAGAAATAACGTGGGAATTTTAAAAAGTGAAGAACAATTTTAGGTTGTTTACCAGATTGGGATAACCAGGTTCACAATTTGACAATTGAGCTGTGGGTTTTATCCCCAGTTGTTCCTCTGTTTCCCCCATTCCCACTCTGTCCTGTGTCCTGCTCTGTCCTTTCTGCCTTGCAGGGTTGAGCTCATGCACTCATCGAGGGCCTCCTCCAGCCTAACTGTGGTGCTGAACAGCTGCCTAGTCTCTGTGGTACCCCGTGACTGGGAACACAAGAAAAGAAGCTGGAAGCAGGTGAGAGGGGAGAAAGTGTGAGGGAGGGGAAAAAAAATGGGTAAAACTCTGTCCCAGTCAATCTGCAACACTGGAGCTATGGGGCCAGAGTAATGTCCCAAAACCACTGGGTATTCAGGGGAAAAAGATGCAATGTTTGCAAAAGCTTCTCTTCAGGAAGCACAGACATACTAATTTAGAGGCTAGCACGTTGGTCAAAGTTATAAAAATTTGCACAGGGACACAGGAAAAAGCTCATACCATTTATAAAAGCACTCAGCCTTTTGCCAAATTTCATGTCCTTTCTTCAAAATTCAGACTTTCTTAATGAAATATCTCTCCCTCTAATCTCATATTTAGAAACTGTTGTTTCAGTTTAGCTGAAAGAGTTGAACAATGCTCCCAAAACGTCATTAGGTAGACATTTGGCATTAAAATCTTCCATCTGTATCGTTTGTATTCAGCAGAGCATTTCATGGGGAAGTAAAAGAGTAGAAGAGTATAGCTTTGGAAAGGGTGAGATGTGCCATACCCTGAGTTGTGAAAATTATTCAAGGAGCTTCACAGGACTTCATGGAATAATTTGCAAAGCAGGGGAGAAACAATCCTGAAAGCAAGAACTTACTTGCTCAGGACTATAAAGAAAACTAACAAAAGAGCTTTGAATGGAACTTCTGAGAATGGCTTCCCAAGCTTTTTCCCCCCCAGCTCTTAATACTAAAGCCTTCTCATCTTGCTTCCTTTCTTGGCCTCTGATGAACATTGACCTTGACAGTGGTATATCTTTAGTGTGGCTGCTATGATTCCTGCATCTTGTATTTGCACATCTAAGGGAGAGGGATTTCTGCCCATGGTAGGAATTGAATACTGTAGTGGGGTGTCCTCAGCTCCACCTATATTCATCAGATCTCCAGTTCTCTGAGGACTCCATACAAATTCCTCCTTTCTATAATGCTTCCCTTCCTTGCCCTGCTATGCCTGCAGTCATTGGGCAGATGTAGCCCCATCCTTTTATTTGAGTCAGTGATGTTGGGACTTACAGAGTGACAAGTCCCTCCCTAAACCATCTGCTGGTTCAGGGATGGCAGCAGAGAAGAGTAATGCATTATGCAAAGAGAGCAAAGAAGGGGCAAGCTCTCCTTCCCCAGCAAGTGGAGAAAAGCAGGAAACCACAGAGCAGTTTTCTCAAGAACAGTGGAACTTCCAGCGGCCATGTTACCAGAAGAGTAGCTCTGGCAGGAACTAAAAAGAGAAATTGTAAGGGTTTGTTAATGCTGCCTTGGTGAGCAGAGGAAGGGAACCACAAGGGATGAGCAATTGTGTGGTCCTGAGAGTATGTCTTAACTTACCTCACCACAGTGAGAGTCTTCTCTGTTTAAGAGAAAAGGAAGGCCACCAAGAAGTTCTAGATTATAGGATCCACATCTTCTGCTTTGTGAGCTCAAAGTGTCCTGGGGAGTTTTCTCATTCAGCTTGGGGATGGGATAGGTGAAGGCTGCCTCATAGAGGAATGATAGAAAGTACACTACCAGTTTTTTTCTTCCACAACTTCTGGCTCTTCCTAGGCTATGAAATAACATTATTTAAAGAAAGAAAAATCATGAAGCACAAAATATTTATCCAACTTTCCAATCTGTGACTTTCCAATCACAAAAAGGTCAACACAAGCCAACTGGCATGGTCACTGTGCAGCATCACTCTAATTATCTATTCCTCTTTTGCAATTTGCCCAAGTGATCTAATTGTCCCATTTGCAAAAGGCAATTCAAAGAATGTCTTTCCCTGCATAGTTATTTATAAAATGTCAACCCAAGCTCAACAGTTAATGAACCTCAACCTGCACTGAGATATGGAAGGGTGATTTAATCTTGCCCCAACCTTCTCTCCCTATCCATGCCCACTGGACCTTAGGAGTTTGCTTATACTACTTGGGCCTTTTCTCTCTGAAGCCAAAACTCTTCTAAATGTGTCAGGAGCATGGGAAAACACAAAAGGAATTTATCTGGCCTGCAAAAAGTGCTAAGCTTAACACAATGGTATCTAATAACAGCCATGCCAGTGTGACTGGCAGCTGGCCAGCATCCATACTGACTCCAGAGCTAAGCACAGCAACACATGCTGGGGCCTCTCTCTCTGGCTAAGCCTGAAGGCTTTTGCCTCACACCCAGCCCACATTGCACTTGGCATGAACGAGTGGGGAGACACTGCGAGGTCTGGACATAATGGGATCTCCGTATGCAGGCCTCTTTTTCTCCAGAGTGACCCCCTCCTCCTCCACCATTCTTCTTCTCTGCAGATTTAATTTTCTGTAAAGTTCACACTTTCCATCTCAACAGCCAGGATATACAAACATGAGCTCAGCTTCCACCCTTGACCAAAGTAGAAAGGAGATCTTCTGTTATTGTTGTCATTGCAGAGGAAAGCTGCTCAGCTAGGGGGGTGTCAAGCCAGGGGGCACAGGTATTAATTACTCCTGTGCACCACTGTCTCCAAGCTGAACAGACTGCCTGAACATGGGAAATGGGAGGAAGTTAGGGGAGCAGTCAGAAGGTGAGGGCAATCTGGTCCAGTCTGGGAAAAGCTAGGAATTGTTATTCAGCAACTCCCCAGCTTCAGGCCAACCAACACCACCCACCTGTCCAAAGATCAGACCCACCACCCTGCAAAGCCCTTGGCGTTCTCTTATTTCCTTCTCCTGGAGGATGGGAGAGGAAAACTTTTCCTCCTCTCCTCTAGATTCTTTCCAGTCAATGAACCGCTGCACTCTACATGCAGTGCAGCAACGGTGGAAAAATACCAGTGGTGTTTGGAAAGGAGCTAAATGCTCCCTCACTTTTGCCAGCACCAATAGAGAAAAGATGGGCTGGAGCTGAAAATCTTGTGACCCAATCCTCTCAAATACACCAGCAACCAGGAGACATCCCTCCCCACAGTAAGGGACATTCCTGTTGTTTGCTCAGTCAGGAACACTCCATGAGCAGACAAAGTGGGGATTTCATCAGGACTGCTGGGGGTGGCTCAGCAATGTAAGGAGCCGGCTTGAGGCAGGGAGACTTCAAGGAAGCAGTTTCAAATCCCAGCAGAACCCATTGAGGGGTCCATCCTCAGACAGATAAAATGGTTACTGCACTCAGATTGTTTTCAATGAGACTGCCAAGACTGAGCACATTGCTGGGCTTAGCTGAAAGTAAAGCCCTCATGATGCCACTGGTAAGAGCAGAAGTTTTCCCCAGTTACTCTGGTTAAGTTTTTTTCCAGGCTGCCTTCTGTGCAGGTCTGTGCTACCCTGCACAGGCCTTTTTTTAATGGCAACTCAGTCTACAGAATATTTCCATACGTATGCTGTACTCTCTGTCAAGGTCCTCTGAGAGGAACTCACTCCAGAAATATACAACATATTTATACAACATATTTATAATCAGATCAAACAGAGCAGGTGTTGTTTTAAGATTCAGAAAGCCCAACAGAGAAGAAGTTTTCTATAAAAAAAACCCCCAAATTTCTTTCTTTCCAGATCAAAGGACCAGAAATGTATACTTTTTTTTCTGCTGAAAAATATACTTCTGTTAAAAAAGTCTCTGCCTGAGAACAATCTTCATTTTCAGATATATCTTTAATGTACAACTTTGTGGATTTACTCAGTCTGGCAATTTATGCTGCCTATTTTTGTTTGTTTTCTGTTGTTATGCAATTCTCAGGTATTAGGTAGCCTGTGACTCTCTCCTCACTTTTTCTTTCCTAATCTTCTACATCCCTCCTCACCCAAAAAGAATTTTTCATAGATCAGAAACCTTAGAAAGTGGAGTATTTTGACATACTTATTTCTTATCTTGGAAGACAGATGCAAGAAAAAAAAACTTATTTTTGCTTTAGCTTTTGATAAAAACCAAAATCATTAGAAAAATTGCTATGGTGCTTTCTTGCATTTTTCAAGTATGTGCATTTCTCATTTTGCCTATTTTTTCCTCTTATTTTTCCTACACTGGGAAAAGGAAGAGAAAATGAGCCAGGACCAAAAACTAAAATGCATTTCTCTATAAATTTAAACAAAAACTTCAACTTGAAGTGAAATAAAGTAATTAATTTTGGTTTGAATAGAGTTTTTCTTCAGAAATTGTATGGGAACATTGGATAATTTTTAAACAGATTTTCACTATATAAAGCGGCTTTTTGAGCTAATGTTCCAGAGAAGTACAGCTGGCAACAGGCAGTCTCCAGGACACATTTCACCCACACATCTACAGTAGGCACATACTTTATGAGAGCAATTACCAGACATATAACTCTAACATGAAATCACTGCAAATCACAGCACAGCCATTAATTTATGCCAATCAATAATAAGTAACTGTTTATAGCACAGCAGAAATTTACCTCAGATAGGAGAAACAGTGTAAGGAAGGGGTCCTTTTATTCAAGGAGAGATGACAGATTTACTCATCATACTTTCTGAGTGCAAACAGGATGGCAAGATTACAGCTCCTCACATTTAAGGGACTGTAATAAAGACTGAAACACTGTCTATAGGAAGGAGATGAAATATTATCAGTAAGTCTTAATAAGGGTGCTCTGTAAAAGAACAGATGGTTTTGCACAACTGGACTTGCAGCAAAGCTCAGCAAAAGCTGAAAAAAAATAATTTTGGCTAGAATTTGTGTAACTTTCCAAATTAATTCACTGTGGCCGTACTAATACTGCATATTCAATCATTTCCCATGAACATCAGAGTGATCAAATTTTACCCACACAAATTCCTGCAGAAAGCACATTTTCGGCTTGCTTCCTCACATACTCAGCAGTGATGTATTTTAAAGTTGTCTCCAGAGTTTACAGTCTGATACTAAACTGGCCTTAACTTATGAAAAGCAGACAAAGGCTTCCAAAGCCCATTACCAGAGCTGTGGTGTTGCAGCTTTTCAGCTTATAGGATCTTATGTTACCTCTTGAAAAAAGGATCTACAACAATTTTTACACTGTATGACTGTGATCACAGAGAATATAAACCCTGCACTTGTCTGCTACATTTCACATGGAGTAATATTTGCTAGAGAATCACGCCTTAGGTATTGTCTGGCTCACTGAGAAAGGTTTTTTGTTTTGTTTAGCTTTGTTTTAAGATATTGTTCAGCAGGCTAGTCTGAATTTTCTGCTGTCTTTTGCCAAGCTGCATTAGCTTGTTCAAACTTGTTCTATTGATGAAGGCATGCTAATTAGCACAACATACAGCAAAGTGTAGCAAAAACTATGAAACCAAGCATAGATAGCTAACAGTATGTCAATTGCAAAATAATCCATAAGAATGCAATCCCTTAGAAAGAGCAGGAGAGAGATTGAGAGAAGAACAAAACACTTTTCAATGAGGTGTGCCTTGCAAGAAGTCTGCAGTTGTTGGAGAAATGGCCAAGAGATGGAGCAAGAAGCAGGGATAAGTCACCAGCTAAGGTCTCATTTGTAACTTTATGAGCAAAATCTCATTTGCATGACCTAACCTGGCCAGTCTTCAGGGTGATTCACCTTTCTTTATGTATATAACAGGGGCCAGGAGGTTTTCCTGGCATTTGAGACAGAGACAGCAGCCACCATTTTTCATTCTAGAGGAACTGCAGAACAAAGTTGTTCCAGAAGTTTTGCTGATTGGAAGGAGGGAGGGAGGGAGGGAGGGAGGGAGAAGAGCAGATGTTAACGTTACTGTTGTGAGATTTTTCATCTGTACAATTAACCAAGTATTGAGGATGAGGCACCAGTGAGTAAGAAAGCTGAGCAGAGATGCTATCAGCTCTTCCAGACCAGACTGACAAACAGCCCTCTGGTCTACCCTCATCCTACGGGGAGTGAGAAATGGAGAATGAAACCTTCATCCCTCTGAGAAGACACTGACACATCTCCCCGGAATGAGCCACTGCTGTCACTCCAAGGGTGATGCAGGCTTTCCAACACAAGGAAAATCAAGTGATGAAAGAGGAGTCACTGAACTAACTTGTCTGAGCCTGACCCCAGGGGCTCTTTGTGAACATCACTGGCACATCAGCACCAGGGACCTGCTGGTAAGAGCTATGAACCCTAGAGTGCTACCCTGATCCAATCTTTTGCTCTTGTCCTCTCTCTCTTTCTCCCTTTCCCTTTAGGGGAAAAGTGGTGGTTGGGTAAACATCCCCCACCACCACCTGAAGAAAACAAGGCAAGATTTTTCTTCCCTCCACCCTCTGGAAACACATAGCCAACATTTTTTATGTTGTAATGTGCCAGAAGCATGTCAAATGTAGTATTTGAGCAGGGGGCAGTCTCACACTCTGTGACTAAGCTTGACTTCACAAATATCACACTGGTTTGATGCTGGGGGCTGGTCAGCTGTGGTCAGCTGCACTGAGCTCCTGTGGTCCCTCAGCACAGGCATCATCACTGACCCTGACACATTCAAACCCCATCCAAACTGACCTAAATTTAGGCTGGAGCTAGTGGTACTGAAACACTGGTGCCCCTCAGAGCACCCAGAGCCCAGCAGTGCTCTTCTTTTTGGCTGTCCCATGAGGTGCACCATGGGGCTCTGATGCAGACACACACTTCTGCCATGACTAAACAGCTCAGGCCTCCACCCTGTCACAGGGCAGAAACCATTTGTGCCTACCCACAATTTTCCTCATTCACCTGCAGAACACCAGGTGTCATGTAAAGGTTAACATCAGCCCAATAAATCCATGCTTTCATTTCAACCATCCTCCCACTTGGCTCTCCACCTCTGATTTCTGTTCCCGCCAAAGGTCCTAAACACTTCAGTAGTGAGGAAGTCATTCCGTTATATATCTTGGATCTCAAAAGAAAACCCCATACTCAGATATCCTTTCTAAGTGGAAAAAGACGCCAGTTCTGCCAAAATCACTATGCCTTATGTTTTTACTTTGTTTGAGAGGTGCCAGAGGGTAAAGAAGGGTGGTAGTCATAGAGTTATAGAATGGTTTGGGTTGGAAGGGACCTTAAAGATCATCTAGCTCCAACCGCCCACACCACTGGCAGGGACACCTAACACTAGACAAGGTTGCTCAAAGCACTTTGATACACCCAATGCAGCAAGAACAAAAGCCCCCACCCCAATCCCCACCCCCACCTGTCCTCAGACACTTTTTTATTCTGCTTACTCTGTCTCCAAGTCTCAAAAGGATTTTTTTATCTCCCACCAGCACGTGGCTCAGTAATGGATATGGATGGAGCGGCTTTGTGCTCTTGCTGTTGTGGTGTACCTTCAGGATAGCACTACACACCTTGACCTGTTTCACACAGACCTGTGGGACCATATGCTGCAGCCACAGCTTCCATCCCCCGTGACCCTAGGTCGCATTTCAAACCATAATCGGGGGGTGAAACGACATACATTCCAGCCAGCATTCCAGATCTCACAGAGCTGAGTTCACTGGGAAAAAATCTTGGACCAAGCCAGCATTAAAGGGATCACTTCAAAAAAGAAGGGAAATACAGGCTTAATGTCAGGAAATATTTGTTTGCAGGGAGCTTTGTTCAAGTGCACTGCTTTCTCCCAAAGGAAGAAAGGAGCTTCCATCACTGCAGTCAGTAAAGGCTAAACCTGACAAAGCTCTGAAGAATAATTCACTTGTACTAGCTGGAGGGATGTATAGGATAGGATAGGATAAGAAGTTTTTTTCCACTTCTAAATTTCAATTATTCCTCTTTAACCTTCTTTTCCTGTATGCTTGCTCTCCTCAGCTGCTTAGTGCAGGAATGGATTTCAGTTAAATGAACACAGAGGAGTGGGAGAGGCACAGAGCTGAGTCTGAATTTCTGTGTGGGCCTGAGTCCAGGAAGAAAACAGCTTCCCAAGGCTGGATAATTAAATTCTAATTTAATTATCGGCTTAGAATCAAACACTTAAGTACAACAGCTATCTGTGCTTATTGCAGCCTTCTATTTTCAGAGACTATCTGCTTTAAAACTGCAGCTCTAATGCTGTTAGCAGATGGACGTGTGTTATTGCTGTATAGGGAACTGGAAATTCTCCTTATACCAAGCTATAAATATTTCTTTGACATTTATTATCCTCGCTTGAGTTCAGGTGCTAAAATACTTGGACCGAAGTCATGTTTGTAGCAGAAAAAGTCAGTCCTGGATCTTACCTTGTTGCTGGCTAAATTATTAAGAACAGACAAAGGCAGCAAGGAAAGGGAGTCCCTCACTTAGCAGAGGTCATGCAACCTTTGAATCAAATTAGTTGGAGTATCAACTCATTTAATGATACTGCTTCCCGAACACTCTTGCTCAGACAATATAACAGATCACTTCAGGGGGGCTTTTCTTATTCACTGTCTCTCTCTCTCTCTCTCTCTCTTTGTCTTCCTTAGTGTGCCTGCACTAGGATTGCCTTTGCAGTCATGAATCTGAATCCCAGTTTTGCCAGCTGCATTGGATTGTAAACTCCAAGTCATATGAATCTCAATTTTGATTGCCCTAAGGGAAGTGTTGGATTATGTAAACCAGGAGATAATAGCCCTTATAAAATCCCTACAATAAAATAAAATCAAGGTGTATGTGTCATGGTGGATTAACAGACTTGCCTTTTCTCTTTTTTTTCCTACTTCAGGCTCCTGGTTGCAGTTGACTAGAAACACATACTACCACAGGGGGAAGTAATTTGTGAATCACACAGAAATGTGTGATAGCACCTAGGATGCTAAGTCAGGTCCCTGTGGTGAAGATTAAACTGGAAAGTGGTGAATTGTCTGTGTGAAAGCACTCAGAAACCACTGAGGTAGAAAAGAGTGGCTATTTGAAACAGCATGTGAATGTAGTGCAACCAAACTGAGTGGCCTGGCTTGGCATTTGTCTGGAACAAAATAATGTCTGTCTGGCCATTCCCCACATGCTGCTCCCCACCACCTGTGGCACATCTATGGCTAGCTGTGACCTTTCTGCTGAGGTGATTCTGTTTTATGGTAGAACAATCACCTCTGACAACCAAACATTTTTCACAAGAAAACTCCAGCTTAGAGAAAGTCTTTGATTTTTGTTTCATAAATCCAGGATCCAGTGGTTAAGCTCTTCTGCAACCCCTAGACAATTAGAGATTGTGGGACCTAGATCACCATTACTTACCAAATTACCCCTGTGGCCTGTACCATCTGTATTGCCTGTGGTACCCCAATATGACAAGGAGAAGCTCCTATCTCCAGGAGGAGCATGATGGATTTCATAAAGTGAGTCACAGATGGGCTTTTCAGCTCTTTTGATGGGGACCAGACAGATCAAACAGCAGCATTAAGGAGGGTATATCAAGCAGCCTAAAGAAGAGGTGTTGTGGTCCCCAAAAACAGGATACCTGATCAACAGGTGCCTCTGCAGCCTCAGGTCCAGGCTGCAGTGCTGATGTCCCAATCTGAGGAAAGTCCAAATCTGCCAGTCCTGGGTCATAGGCTGCAGAAGACAGCAGTGAGGAGGTGAAGCCCCATGACAGCCTGCAAGTGCAGGTCAGTGTTAAGCCAGAAGAAAATTGCACATTTTTATCAGTCCAAAAGGAAAAAAAGTAGCAGAACATTTTGTCCCAAACACTATCTCAGCTTCTCAAATGTTGTGGGTATTTTTTCTCCTTCTTTTGGGGCTGAAAGAGAAATGTCAACATCCACAGAAGCAGTTCTGTCTGTTCATTCTGTGGGTTACTTCCAAGACACCTGCCAATACTGAGTCATCCAGACAGTAATTTGCTCTCTGCATGTTTCAGTCAGTGGTCAGGCTGCATCTGCCCCATCTCACAGACAAGACAAAGAATGGGGCCACTGGCATCACAAATAAAATCTGAAGAACTAAATAACTCTGCCTCCTGCCACTGTCCAGCACTGGAAGCTCAGGTGTTGGTAATGGAGATACCAAATTTGGCCCTCCATAGAGGCACAGTTGTGATGCAGGAATGGGATGGGAACAGGTTGACATAGGAGGAACACAGACAGAGTTAAGTGTCCCTAAAAGACAGATTAAGATGTCAGTGCTTCAAAGTGAGACCATATTTATAAATCTGGTATAAAATAAAAAATTTATTCCAAGGGGAACTGATAATACTTCTAGCATGAGGAGGCTGTTGAATCTAGTTAACAAAGGAAAAATAAGATCAAGTTAAAAAAAATTCAGTAGGAAATGCCATGCCTCTGTAAAGCCTTGCAAATAATTAACCTTGGTGAGAAAATACCATTGGATATGGTAAATACTGCATAATTTGAGTCTTAAAAAGCAAAAGTAACCTGCTTCTTTTTGGGGAGGGGGGATTGTTTGGTTCGTTGGGTTTTTTTTGTAAGACGCTTTTTGTTCAGCTACAATAAGTAGTTGAAGTTAAGGCAGGATTTACTTGTTGACACTATTTGGCATCTGTTATGTGAGAAGCCAGGCCAGAAAAGATGATCATTAAAGTTCTTTCTGGCTTTACAATCTATGCAATTACAATCTATGCAAAACTGAGAAGAGAGCCCTTCAGCAGTGATCACCCTGTTCTACAGGGTTCGGGTTTAGTGGGGATATTGACCCATAGGAAATGTATGTTGCACTTGGCAGTCAGAGCATCTTTAGTGGTCTTGAGGGGTGAGGCGCTTGTGTAGGTTGAAAACTCGTGTTTGCACACTAACATGTTATTGATGGCTACTGGCACAGCAGCATTAATTCTGAGCTGTGCTTTCTCAACTCTAGGAATAGTTTTATAATTTCTATTGCCAGATTCCTGCTGGCCATCTAAGCTTCATAGATGAAGGCTGAAAGCTGTCTTGTGGGACATATTGCTTGGGAAAATGGGACACCCTTGGAAAGAATTGGAAAGAGTCTTCACTTTTGGATCACTGGCAAAGGTGGACCCTTTCTACTAAAACTTCACCATGAAACTTCAGAGAAATATCCATCAATAACTGCTCATTCTTGTCTTTAGAGCTCTCAGTTCCTGTTTTGAACCCATGTCAATCTTCTTGAAAGACCAATCCTCCTGTAAGAATCTCTGATTCTCTCAAATTGAGTCTTTCCTGTATGTGCTCCCATCCATCTTGGTCCTGACTAGTCATCTCCAACCCCACCCTGGGCTGCATCCAAAGCAGTCAGCAGGGCAAGGGATGTGATTCTGCCCTTCTGCTCTGCTTTGCACTGCTTTGCTTTGCTCTGCTCTGCTCTGCTCTGCTCTGCTCTGCTCTGCTCTGCTCTGCAAGACCCCACCTGGAGCACTGCATCCGGCTCTGGGGCCTCCAGCACAGAAAGGACATGGATCTTTTGGAGCAAGTCCAGAGGAGACCAACAAGATGATCAGATGTATGGAACACCTCTCACATGAGAAAAGGCTGAGAAAATTTGGTTTGTTCAGCCTGGAAAAGAAAAGGCTTTCAGGTGACTTAATTTTGGCCTTCCAGTACCTGAAGGGAGCCTACATGAAAGAGATTTTTTACAAGAACGTGTAGTGATAGGACCAAGGGGAATGTATTTAAACTAGAAGAGATTAAGTTTAGACCAGATATTAAGAAAAAATCCTATACTGTGAGAGTGGTGGAATAGGTTCCCCAGAGAAGCTGTGGCTGCCCAATTCCTGGAGGTGTTCAGGACTAGACTAGGTGGAACTCTGAACGCCCTGGTCTAGTGGAAGGTGTCCCTGTCCATGGCAGGGCAGCTGGAACTAGATGATCTTTAGGGTCCTTTCCAACCCAAAAAATTCTGTGATTCTATGATCTAAGATTCCATGGTTTCATAAGATTCTTGCTCCCAACCCCATCCCCACATCACTGCAGCACAGGAGTGCAGGAGGGAGGGCACCCGTTCTACAGGACCATCAGGAAAAACAGTAGAACTTATTCCAAACATGGGTCCCAAACTTTGTGGTCAGAAAGTTGCCTTTACTTTACAAGTAGTTGGAGATCAGTTCTCAACACAGACCACATTTGAAGGTACATCAATCTTGGTTCAATACTGATTCTAGAACTTTAACAGTATCTGCTGCTATCCTGGGAGAAAAGTGTTTTATTTGTCTCAAGATCACCCAAATTAGAAAAGGCTAGGTTAAATAATCCCAAAGCAGGAGTTTAGGTCTAGGGTTAAATTAATAGCTGGAGAATGACACAAAACTATTTTACTGGTCTAACATGTTTCTTTTGAACTATCTCAATGTCTACATTATTCCCACAGTTGTCTCCAGTTCAGTGTGGCCACCTTCTAACTACATCTACTGTCTGAACAGGAACTCCTGGCAGTTCACAGAAGGGTCAGATGAAGGAAGGAAATGGGCAGTGATTTGGACAACAAAGGCTTCAGTTTATTAACAGCTACAGGTGACCAAAAGAATAGCAGAGAGTGAAGCAGTCTTTATCATGCAAGTAACCAAGGCATTTTCACTTGATTTACATATAGATTGCACCGTCGAGGCAGGAACACAGCCTGAAGTTCACTGTGATTCCACAGCATGTACAAGGACTGTTAAGAAAGCAGAGGCAACAAGGTACAGAAAAATAAAATGAAAGGGACAAAGAATCATGTGTCCTTCTATTTCTGACCTCTGTAAATATGAGATTTTTAAAAAATAGATGACATTTTTTGCTTTGAGTCAACCATATCAAAAATGTGGAAACTCACTGAGAGCATCCTTTTGAAACCTGTGAAATCTGCTCTCTGGCCATAATGCTGTCCAACTGTATCAAGGCTGTTTCTTTCTGAACACATTCAGCTGACCCTGTAATGTGCAGGGCTTTAAAAATCCCTGCTACAGGGAGATCTGCAGCTACACAGCCTCTCTATGGCTACAGGGAACTACTGGGGGAAAGTATCCGAGAAACCATGTGCACAATCCAAACGATTCAGCACTGACCTTCTAGTGTAGTGTTTATTAGCTCTTAACTATTAGCATTTGCTCAGTGTGCTTCATTGGGTGAGACTGACATAATCCAAGAGTGTGGTGTGGCATCTGGATGATGTTATCACACATACTCTTGCGTGCGCAATCGCATTCATCCACAGCTGCGTGTGTGTGTGTGTGTGCACACAGAGATATATGAGCACAGCTCAGCACAGGCAGCTCTGGGAGGCTTTACTTTTTCTAGCCTTGTTGGTGACAAACTAAACGGGAGGAGTGGAATCAAACCCCTTCTTTCCTCTCTTCTTGGAAAGGGCAACTTCCTTGCAGCGCCATCAGTGGGTTTTGGGTACTCACAGAAAGATATGTGAATACAGAAGAAATATATAGGGAAACAATTTTGTGGAGCTGGAGGGTAGCAATTATTCTGTGTGTTTCTGGTCAGGCTTCAAAGGCAGCAACTCTGACTTTCCACACTAAGATGGAAGAAGCTCTTTTATGCTGATCTTTACTGAACAGTGAAGGGACTAGGGATTACTCCTGGGCATGGCCACACGTCTCCACATACAGCCCTTTGTCCCTTAGGAAAAGGCACCACAAACTGTGATGATAATCTGCTACATTGCCTTTCCTATCACTTCACTTGCCTTGGGAAGCTAATGTTACATGGGAATTTTGCAGCCAGAGCCGGAAAGAACACCCACATTAAATGTTGTTCTGATCTTCCTATGATACCTTTCTTCTCTCTTTCTCTAATGAACTGTGCTGAACTCGGGTCACTGTAGGAGTTGTTGGAAATTATTTCTGCCCCCCAAGGGTGCTGTTCTGGTTCATTTGTCCCAGGAAACTGGGGCAGAAAAATACTTTCATCTCTGGTGTGAATTTATGAGAGGAGAGAGGATTTTAACCAAGAATTTGGTGCTTCAAAACTTAGAAATCAGCAGCGGTGGGAGCTGAGGCGGAGGGGTAGATACAGGCTTAGGAGAGAGGAAGAGGCTATGCTTCATTCAAACCCTTTGTAAAGGAAGAATTTTTACATGTGGATTTATGTCTTGTTCCAGTTTGAAGCAGCAATATTAATATGTCACATGAAAAACAAAAACCAGAATGAAACCACTTTGCTTGACCCCTGTAATTCTTTTACATTTCTGAGAGCCATGAGCAAAGGAACCAGTCATCCTTATAGTCCATGTGAGAGTAGCTATTGCCTCCCATAAATATATTCCCAATACGGCTTTTTTTTAAGTTTGGTCTTTAAATACTAAGGAAATTTCCTCAAAAATTGCATTAAAAGATCATTAAGGTTGTAAAACCAAACACTCAAAATTTAGGAGGGACCAAAATTAAGATACCCGTGAAATTCAAGTTCAGTCCTCTTGCACACTCATGCTATAAAAATGAATTATGAACGCAGCCATTTATCTCCAGGACTACCATCTGATGCAATATGCAAATGCATGGTGCCTTGGCCATGAAAGGGGTTTGAACCACCAGAAAAGCTCTTTTCTACCAGACTTTGCACAACTGCTGAAGAAGACAGAACCTTCAAAGTGAGTATGACTCTCAGTGAAAGAAGAGAGAGGTAGAGAGATGGAGAGGGGATCATGTCATGGGTTAGACAACTGAAAGCCATTCTGAGTGAGCTGGAGCCCAGCCTTATTTTTGTCTCAGAACTCCAGAGCAGAGCCTGTCAAATCACTCCACCTGGGGTTCCTGAGTTGGTGGGTGTGCACTTCTCCCTCCTCTGTGTGCCAAGCAAGAGAAGCCAAGCCCATGGTGTTGAGCTGAGCCCTGAGTTGGTGGGGGCTCTCCTCTGAAGATGAGGGTGAGCCATGAAAGCAGTCACTTATTTCTTTTGTTATTTATTTAACATTATGCTTTCATACTTGTCCCTTGCATGTTTTTGTGTTGCACAAAAAGCCTACTTATGGTCTGATAGCTTTGCCTTCGGACCCAGGGCTGAGGAGACACTGGTGACACAGGGCCAGGGACTGCACACTGAACAGTGAGGAGGGTTAAAGCAAAACACTGAAAAACTTGTCAGTAACTGAACACTGTGCTCTGAGTGAGGGGTGTCTGTGGAAAGAAGATGATGTGATCTCACAGTGAAAGACTCCAGCACCTTAATTGAGGAATTTCTTAACTTTTGGTGCCAGAATCTGCAATTTTAGTTTTTTTATAATCAATTTAACTTACAGTGGTAAATCAGTGTAGTTCATTTCTAAAGCACGTTAAGAATGTCCACATGTTCAGCTGAATCAGTGACAAATCATATGCCTCTATGTATGGGGAGACCCTTGGATTAAATTCCTTATGGCCATCAGTTTTGTTTAGCTGCAAAATAGTCACACAAGGGTTTATAATAGTTTAGATTCATGATTGTTTTAAGCCAGTTTATTCTAAACTGGTGCAAACTTCTCACAAGCATGTCTCTGGGGAGATTTTGTGTGAGATTTCCAAAGGCACAGATAGCAGTTCAAACATTTAACTCTGTGTGAACCAGCAGCACACAAGGTTCATAAACAGGCTGACCTTTTCTCACTTCTGCTCACAGCAGATCCATCTGTAATTTCTCAGCTGTTCTCAAACTATGTTAGATCTACTTGTTTCACCACATTATCTTCAGAAGAAAAGCATTTGGGGAGCCATTTATTAACACAAAATTGCCTTTACAGTAGAAAATTTCACCTTAGACACATTTCTAAAACATGAAGGAATCTCTGCCATCATGAACCTATTTTAGCTGTCTCTTCCCTAATTGCTGCTCTGTATATCTTCCTTTTCCTCTCTTTCATTTCCCTAATGTTCTCTTTGTTTTTTTATTGGTGACGCCAGCCCAGCCATCTGGAAAGAGAAACAGGAGGGAGAGCTTATAGAGGGACAAACTTTGGGTGCTTCTTCCCATGCAGTTCTCACTGCAGTAGTACTCAACTTGCAGATTGGCATCTGAGATACAGAGGAGGCCAGCACAGACTCAAGTAGTGGCACATCACCTGGCTTCCAGATGCCTACTCCTAGCTACATAGCAGGCAGCAGTGGGTGCTTCAGTTCATGTCTTTGGAAATTAATTTCTTATTACTTCCAGAATTATTTATTTCTCAGTTTGGGCATGTGCACAGTGCATGCCAAACATGCATGGGTGCATGCACACACAGACACAGACACACACACAGACACACACACACACTTTCCTTTGTCAGTTTAATGATACCCAAAGAGTTTCCTTATTACATGTGGTCATTCCCTAGTGCTGGCATTACCAGATCTTGCCTCTGATATGGAGTTTTCCATATCATGGCTTCAATTCCTGTGTTCTTCATGGACCAGGATGCTGTTTTCCCACCTCCCCTCAGATGGATATTCATTGCCTGCTAACACCCTAAGAACCTCTTCTGCTCTTCTCCTGTCACTACTTGGGGCTGAAACTGCCCAGCCAGTGCACTGCAGGTACCCTGACACCTGCCAGTCCCACTGAGGTGCTGGCAGCTGTTGGCACTATGTGGTTTTGGGCTGCTCCATACTCATTGCCATTTACCCTTGGGCATAAGTGGAAGTGAACACACACTCCTCAATCCATAATGAACCCCAGGCTGAGCATGCAGGTGCACAGGGCAGAGCACTCCAGATGAGTAAAAATGAGCTGTGTCCACACTTCTTAATGCAAAAGCTTCCAAATCCAGGTATGTCTGAGGAACTGGCATGGCAGTGACTTGTAGTGGATGGAGCTCAAGGGTTTGGTCTGGCAGTACACAGTCCCATGTGTCATATTTTCAAGTACTTTTATGGTGCAGTGGACTACAAGGAGGGAGGCTGTATCTGTGAAAATATTCACAGACAATACTCTCCAAGGAGAAAAACAATTTGTAATTGCTAAGTTATGTGCTCTTCAAAGGCAAAAATATTGTCTGCAGCTAGGAAAAAGACTCAGCTGTACTGTGGGCAGTGTACTCAGTATCCAGACATAAGGATGAAATTTGCTAATGACAGGAAAATGGCTCTCCTGTGTCCACAGTCCCCTTTTTGTATTACACCATGGGGGGTGATTTAGTTTCAGTGCATGATAGGACCCACAAAGGGAATGATGCTATTAACTTCTGAACCAAAATTAATATAATCGCATAAATAAAACGCAGTTTCCTTTCTGCACAGTGCATAAAGCTGAGAATTAAACAAGTCTCACCCATTTTCTATTTTACATTTAAAAAACCCTTCAATCTACATGCTTTCTCCTTCCATTTTCTCTCTGTATACAGAGTCACACAGAGTCAGAGTCAGAGTTTAGGGACTTGGAGCTTTGGTTTTTATAGCTAAATGTAAGTAGCCCTTGTATAGAGTTAGGGTTATCAAGTGATGATTCCAGGCAAATGAAACAAATTTTTTAAATTAATAGTGATGAATCCAGGCAAATTAAACAAATTGAAGTTACTTTTCAACCGTTTCAATTGCTTCCTGAGTTGATTATATGGATGTAAGTTTTGAGTGTAGAGGTGGTCCATGCACCAGCATTTCACTTGCTTTTCCAGACCAGAAGAGCAGAACAGCCTCTCAGTCTTAAGCAGATTTGCCTGCAGATAAAGAGAGAGAGATCTTCCAGTCCTTATTCCTATTACAGAATAATTTTAAAAATTAAAATCAAGCAATCACTTCAGAGAAAATCTAATGTCTTAATGTCTCCAACATTGCCTCTGGAGATGCATGTTCAAAACTTTTACTTTTCACATTGATTGCAAATAATCACCAGTTATTTTTCTCTCTCACTTAGTCTGTTTCTTTAAAAAAGTATAAGGAAATTGCTGTACAATTTACTTTAAATATTTGGGTTTTCTGCTTAAATCTTAACTGGGAAAAAGCATGAACTCATTTACTACTGGCATTCTTCAAACTGTGCAACCTATTCACCTTCCAGCTGGGCATGTAAGTTTGTTATCTGAAGGCAAAGAAGTTTTTATTTTATTTTCTGATAAAAGGGGAATTGGCACCTTGCACTTCCTCATGCTCTGGGGAATAGCAGATGGAGGAGCTAATTCCCGTTTGTATGGTATCCTACGGCTCAAGTGCTACACCTGGGGCCTTAACATGTTACACTTGGATATTTCCCTTTCAAACCATCCTCCTGCAGTCAGATGAAAACATTTAAAGGTTCCTGGGAACAATCAGATAATGCAGGAAACTGAATTTGCGGTCATCCTCAAATTGACCAAATTGAAATATGTTAACCTTTTGAAAGGTATATGGAGAATTGTGAAGACCTAATAGCACTGCACTGAAAAGCTCTCCTTCAAGCATGGACACAGAGAGATCTCAGGGACTTATTTCCACTGTTCAGGTGCCACAGCCTAAAACAAATTAGGAAAGCAGAACATCCAGAGAAGTGGTTTCAGTCTCTTTGAGGCTGTTGATTCACCTTTTGAAGTGTTTTCTTTCAATATGCTTCAATTAGTGCACAAAGATGCTGCTTTGCATTGTAAGTGACATCATGAGTGCACAGTACCCATGTGGTTGGTTTGCAGTAGTTCTGTGAAGAATTTAGAGTCTAACTTTCAAGTGTATGTTTTGGTAGGATTAACTACTATGAAAAAACTTTTAACTTCTTTCCGTGGAAGTTCTTGGGTTTTGATTTTTCTAATAATGGAGTTCTGATTTACAGTGGAATGAGCAGAGTACACTGTACACCGTGCCTAATTAAAACCAAAATGAAGGATCTTGCACAAAGCTTGCTCTACTTTCCTCTGGCAGATGTGCCAGTCTGAATGCCTTAGGTGCAACCCACAGTATTACTAGCAGCAAATACACTTGGAGTGGAAGAGGGGAGAATGTTCCTTTCTGGATCAGGAAATAGTCATAGATCACTGCTGAGAATGTACAATAAAGCATTTTGGAGTAATGGTTTCTGCTTATCAACATCTCAAATATCTATCATAAAGTGTACCAGTCCAGGAACACAACCCTTTTAACCCACCCTAGAGAGTGAGAACACCACCATCACCACGTGCAGCTTTACCAGTCTTTAGGGAGAAGAAATATTTATCTCAGCAAATCTTCTTTATCTCTGTGCACACCCATGTGAGGAATAGGGCGAAGAGACTAAAACTCTCACCAGTGGACTTGTGCACAAAGTAAATATCAGTGAAACTGTAACCTCCTTTGGTCCTGGTTTTTATACGTTTTTTTAATCTTTCTTTTCCCCAGAGTGTATCTTCCATGCAATTTCCACTATCAAGTACTTAAATCTAAAATGCAAGCCACAGGTGCAGAGGCTTTTTTCTTTCAGCTCTACCTGCAGAAATCACCACCAAAATCCACTGTAAGTGAAAAAAGCCAAATTAGTTTTTTCCTCACCTAGACTGACTGTGTTGGTCAGCAGTTGCTGAGACTAGCCAGGCTGTTTTAAGGTAAGCTACTCTAAATTAGGAGCTGTTTTAAGAATCTAGCTTGGCTTATTTTCTGTTATATTAACACTTCAACATACTCCATATGCTTACAAGATGGGTGTGAGAGAAGAAGAGAAACACAGCTGGCCCAGAGTGGGAAGAATGTAAGTTTAAACAACCTCACCCCTTCCCGAATGTCTTTCTGGCAGCACTTTGTGACTTTCTGGATATTTTCAGTTCTCGCTTTCCTTTACAAAAGCTCATCATACCCAATTTAATTTTTTAGAATAAAAAAATGAACTGAGAATTGTTGCCAGCCCCCTTTACTGCTGCTGAAAATGCGCTGGTATTCAAGATTAAAAAGAGAAAGAAAGGGCCTGTAAGAAGCCCTAAGAAGGGAAACATTATCCATTATATTTAAATGTGAAGATGCTAAAAGTTGCAAAGGAAAGACGCTCTTCTCTATCTCCTGCTTTAATAGTTCTTTTCGATCCTTTTTCTTGCAGCTATTTATTTGAAGACAAATGTTTTATTACTTAAAACCTTGGACTTTTTCTTTTGTAAAGGATATAAAGAGCCAAATTTAGGGATATATTCCAGAAGTCATTGCAATAGTTTGCACAATTTCTTGCCATGTGATCTTAAATTACATGTCCCAGAAATCATATCCTTCCATGGCTCATTACTAATTTCTTCCTTGGCCTGAGACAGGCCAGCTTGCAGTTTCTTATGATGCTTTAATCCACCCAGCCCACAAAGCTGGAGGCACAATGGGTGCCACACTCAGGAAGGTCCAGCCTTGGTAACTTGGAGCCAGATTACAGCCAACATTTTTTGCCATGCAACTTAGGTTGCTCCCAGTGGTGTCCCAGGAACCAGAGGAGAAGGGGATGTGGTGTCCTTCCAAGCTCCACCTATTGAAATAAATCCTAAGCATGCACCTAAACAAGAGCAGCTCACAGCAGATTTTATAGAGATTTAGGGTATGACGTGTGCTCTCTGGGATCTCATCAGCTCAGCTTTCACTGGATATGCCCAGGGGCTCTTGACCTTGGCTCCTTTTTGACTAGGGGTAGAAACATAAGATGCAGTACCTCCCAAAAGCCACCAATTAATGGCTCAGTAAATGGTGCAGTTCTGCAACTCTCCATCTTCTTTTCACATAAGTAATGATATCACTGACAATCATGACATTTAAATACCCATATTTAATGTAAGGTATTATTTTGCTTTGACTGAAGGAGGTAATTTACCTTTCCAAGCTGCCTACTGATTCCTACGAGTATCTCTCATTCAGAGATGGTCAAGACCTGCTTCTGTGTTATCTTGACAATTGTGCAAATGGGAGATTGTTGCTTTCCTTTCACAAGCTGAGATAGTATGGAGCAGAGCAAGACAGACACAGTGCACTGAAATCTGTTCCTTGCAAAACTTTAAAGCACCCATTCCTCACCTTGCTTTTGTCCCTGCTGGCTGACCCTTTCCATGCTGTATGCAGCAAAAGCAGTGCAGGTTTCAATCATAGATTGTACCCTGTCCTCCAATGCTTGGTGAATAGTCAGACTTCTTGTCTCCAGTTCTGCTGTCTCTCTTCTACTTGTGCAGGTTAGAAGGTGTTAATTCAGGATTACTTCAAGCTTTGTTCAACGAAGGAGACTGTAAAACAAGTGTGAAACACTTTTTGTATATCCAGAATGGAGCAAACCCTCATCAGAGATTAATTTCACCAGGCTCACTTTCAGTTTAAAACAAAAGTTAACTCTTTATCTGGGCTTGGGTCCAGCCCAGAGGCATCCCCTTTCTGAAGGAGCAATGACTACAAGGGGTCTGGCATGCACCTGAAACCTGGTACTTTCTATCAAGATGGGGTTTCAGGAAATAACTATAGAGACCACTTCTTGCCCTCAGAAATTCCCTATGCTTGTTACAGGATTTCATGTTTGGGTGAAGGCTTATGGACAACTTGAAACACTGAAGTCAGAAGTGCCTCAGGCACCAATTTTCCCCTCCAACTAATCCATCATTCCTGCTGTGATTTCAGGAAAGTGATATAGTAACCTGTCTCCTTAGAAGAAAGGATGGCCCACTGCTGTCTTTTATATTCTGCTGAATTATAACACTTTCCTTTTTCATCTGGCCTTTCATCACAGACCTAAGTGGTTTTTTTTCTGTGTATACAACTGTGCCGGTTTCTCATTCATTATCTACACAGGGATGGACACACTGATCCCATATGCAATCCTTCTTCTCCCACAGGACTTTCTGGGGAGTGAAGTTTTTATAATTTGGAACAGATTCTCAATCCCTTACCAGAACCTTATCAACAAATGCATCTGATCTCACCACAGACAGGAATTTCATGCAAAAAATTCTGCCTTCCCCTCATTTCCAGCCACCCACAGCAGCAGACATAAAACTATCTTCTAGCAGTGTGCTCAAGAGTTAGAGACAGCTCAGTGAGGCTCAGTGAGGTCAGTTTTTCTGGTCCTTCACTTGCATGTGGTCAAAAAAACCCCATCAAAATCTAGGTATGGGTACAATTTCAGTAGCTTTAATGTGTGGTCTTACTGTGCAGGAGTAAGTTTCTACCCTGACTAAGAGGTATCAAATATCTCACATTGTGATACCATGTTTAAAGATATTACCAGAGGTGTATGGTAAGATTTTATGGGTAATTAATTGAAGACTTGATTTAAAGGTGTCCTATTCCTTAGTCAAGCAATTACTGAATCTTTGCTCATGCATTGTGTAGTCTCAAGAGGAAAGCAAAGACATGGGGAGTGAAGCATTTTTTCATTCAGAATGCACAAAACAGATTTACTTGTGAGGCAACAGAATTACAGTGAACTTGCAGGTATGTCAGATGGATTTTCTGAGTTCTGGAGTTTGCTGGCAAGGTGCCCTGCAGTCAGCTGGTTCCCTGTCTCTCATTAAATCCACAGTTTTTCTGTTGATCCTTCGAGGCTCCTTTAAATTCACAGGAGTGCCTGTCCCAGCTCCTGTGTGAAAGTGCTTGGTGAGGATTCCTCAGCAGGGTCAGATCTACTGAATTCACAGAGGCACAATGAATAGAGAGCCACAATCATGAAAAACCACACTGCAGAAAGCATCACCAAGAACTTTTCTCTCAGTTTGTGCCCCTCTGCACTCTATTTCCCTCTCAGAGGACACTGCCTCCATCCTGCTGTGTAAAGCACCCATAGAAATGGATCAGGAGGATAAAATTTATGGGAATACAGGTGTATTTATGATGCTTCAATAGTTTTTCTGAGGGATGCATCTATTCCCCAACTTATTTCATCAATCCTGACAATAAACAGGCTAAATGAGGTCACCATCCCTAAATTTTATTTATTTGAGGAACAGGCATCAGGAAAAGAATGTGGTTTTAGTTTGGAAGCGTCTCTGTTACTTAACAATAGAAACCTGGCATGAATTGCACTTCACATAATG
>VWYI01027289.1:0-57558 GCA_013399455.1 Anthoscopus minutus | reverse complement strand
AAATCCGAGAGACTGGGAAAGCTTTGGTTTGAAATACAGTATAGGCTAGTGGTAGATTTTCCTGGGAGAGACAGGCTCAATTCTCTGGTCTAAGTCAGACAGGAGAGGGAGCTGAAACTAATCTTCAGCCTCCTCAGGGACAGATCCAACCACAAATGTACAGGAAGGTGGTAAGATTTCCTCCAGGTGCTTTCTGTGAGGCACCCATCTAGG
This sequence comes from Anthoscopus minutus, assembly GCA_013399455.1. Classification (NCBI taxonomy): domain Eukaryota; kingdom Metazoa; phylum Chordata; class Aves; order Passeriformes; family Paridae; genus Anthoscopus; species Anthoscopus minutus. Next base: position 57,345 of record VWYI01027289.1, on the reverse strand, counting down.
AGACAATTTCTGGGAACATGAATGTGGGCCAGAGGAATGCTTAGTTTGAAAGTGCAGATACAAGCATCAAGCTCCTTAGAGCCAGTGTATCACATGTCTCCAGCAACTGAAACGTAAGGTAATTCCATCACGTAATGTTAAGTATCTGTAAGCTTAGTTGACCAAATGGGAGGGGGTGTGGAACACCTAAATTTTATTTCAAATTCCTGACATGGCAGCCTGTTACTTTAGCTAATTTGGGAGTTAAGTATCATGTGCTTTTATGCTTACTATCATCTTTTCAGCTGTTTCCCCAGATTGCTATTTTGAGCCAACCTCAGTACCCATAGAGGGCTCCATGACCCATCCACTGACTGCTGAGTTTGCTATGAGACTAACTGCAACTCTGAGCCTGGTTTTCCCTCCCATCTGGCAGCAAAAATGAACTGCTGCTGACTGAATGACCACTGATTCTCTTGGAAGCAGAGCTGTACAAACAGCAACAGCCAACTCTGTCACCATTTGTGAGGATTTGTAGCTTGGGCCCTGAGACATCTGGCTGAGATATTTACGCAGTCCCGTATTGCACTCACTGAGGCTCTGCGTTCACATCTGGAGTCTAGACTGAGTGACTCTATGGGCTGGCCTTCGAGTGTCTGAACAGCTCATGTCCCTCTTGTCCTCCAGCTTGGTCTTTTTAGTGCTTTATTCATTTATTTATTTGATGTAGGTGCTTCTATCTCATCTCCTTAGACATTCCTGTCACAGCCACATGAGAGCTTTAGTGAGGAATGGCAGTGACAGACAGAGAGAAGATAAAAACAGGTGGGATGGGCAAGGGGAAAAGGCTGTGTTGTGGCAAGGCACCACTTCATGGGTGCAGTGATGGGGGAATGCCTAGAGCTCGATTATGCTGGTTTTTGGAGTTCTACAGCTGTGCTGTGGAAAATGACAGTGCTCAGCTACAGTTTGCATTCTGCACATATGGCAGGGAGCAGGGGTTTCTGTAAGCTTTTAGAGGTGGCCAAGTGGTTGAGCCAGGCCCACTACCCTGGCTTAGATCATCAGGGAACTGCAGGTACCACCTGGACCATCAGAGCTGTTCTATCTCAAGTTGGTTGAAGTTGATCCCTGTTCATTTTCTCAAGCCTACAAAGGACACGGTGATTAGTATTCAGTAGACTAAATGTAATGATCTATCTGAGACATTGGCACAGGGACAGTAGATGGATCACAGGTCCCCTGGGAGAGACTTAGGAATCGAAAAGAGACATCTAGGTGTAGAAATTGGTCTCTTCAGTTAGTTGTATGTTCTGTCTCGGCACTTAGTTTTGTATCATTTTGAACATGGGATGCTAATAACTTTACTCTATGCAAGTGCTGTACTTTGAAAACAGGTGAATTCCTGGCTGATCTGACTGACACTGTCACCAGCAGAATTCGCAGTTGCTGTTGCTGCCTGCCCTGGGACAAAATCCTCTGAAATTCTGCTGCCCTTATTCTTAGCCTCAACCTTACTTCTTTCCCTTGGGCCATTATTCTGTTAGCTCCCCTGTCTGTCCCATATTCTCCTTGTAAAAGTTTTCTTTTGTTTTAGATTTCCTGGTTGCCTAAGAGCCCTGTCTGCCACTACTGAAGAAATACTGCTAGGGTGTCAAGGGCTAAGTAATGCTGACAACAGCGGGGTTATGACCTGGAAAGGCAGTGGAGAAAAGGCATTGGCTAATAGTGGAAGTATTTGTAGTGCTTTTAAAGATGGGTACTATGGATGTACCTGTTTGTGTATCTCACATAGATAAATCAGAATCTACATTAAGAGAAAGTCACAGACTGTAGAATTGCAAGCACAGAAATGCAGTTCAATCAATTCCTTAAAAGAGGGTGAAAAGGGTGTGCGCCCAAAGCAACCAGCAGCAGCATGATGGCAGTTCTAAGTAAAGGGCCTTAATCAGAGTATATAAAAAGACTGGAATGATGTTTGAACAACATGTCCAGCTCCCAAGCATTGTCTCTTTCCTGCTATCAACGACACCCATTGTGCAATAACAACATTTGCACCGAGATATGTCCCCTTTTGTGCATGGAGAATATATTGAAGCAGCCATAGGGCTGCACTAGCCTCAGCTAGAAAAGTCCCCAAGGGCCCATCTGCCAGCTGCTGACTGATGTAGAGCTGCTGCTGCTGATAATAGGGTACATGTGCTGGCGTGGAGCTGAACTAGGCAATCTGAGGCACAGTCAGATGTGCTCAACAAGGATCAAGTTCAAACCTGTTTAAGAAGTTAGTTCCCGTCAGTGGTGATTTAAGCTAAGTAGCCTTGTTGTGTATTGGAAAGGACAAGGAATGCTCACATAGTCAGCTACTTCATCTTGGCTGTCACTGTGGTGATTTCAACACAGCCAGGGGAGTCAGAAAGACAGCAAACAGCTGAGATCTGTGACATCCTAAATCACACAGACACAAGGGGCTAAAGGTGTATTTCCATCAGATGTTTGCCTGCTTGTATACAGCAGAATTATGCTACATACTTCACTTTCTCTTTCTGAGCAGTAGAAATCAAGAGGTGTGAAGACTTCTTTTAAGATGTTTCGCACTAAAAATGGCTATTTTTAGTAGAACGTTTCTGATCCATCCAGGAGCAGGCAAAATGTTAGTGTAGGTGAGACTAGAAAAAGCAGATTTTTTGCCGTAGCGATTAATGTACCATCATCGGAGAGCAAACATAAATTCCCCCACTCTACTAAATGCTCTCACCGGAGAGGAAATTAAAAAATGATCACTGCAGTGTTCAAGAAACATAAATACACTATTAATTAGGCAAATGAGCACTGTAAATGACATTTGTGTTAATGTCATGTAAATATATCATCAGCCATGTTCCTCCTAGAGATATCTCACATGTGCTAAGCAGGATATACCATTGTGTGAATAGTTCACACCATCCAGTATCACAGAGATTGGCTATATTGTTTTCCAGGCTTAGAAACCAGAGTTGGCCTTGTATCAGAACAGTCATATTGTGAAGTTGCTGAACACAGCTCCTCTGTGTCTCCCAAAATTATTCAGTTCCTTCATCCGAAGAGCATGTTGCACAGCAGGAAACACAGCTAAAGACCTTCCTAGTGATTATTGCCTCCTGGAAGAACTAATGTCATATTCATTCTGATGGAGAAACTGAGTTCCAGAGCAGCAGTTTAGCGGTTATTCAGCCTTTTTTCTGAGAGATGCCCAGTGAGGGCACCTTCAGGTAGATCCACAAAAGTCTTTAAACCCTTTAAACCCTAGGTAGACCCTTAAATTTTAAGTAAGCTTCAATTTCAAGATTCCAGCTGGTTGTGCCAAAATAAGTTTGGATATTAATAATAAAAATAAGAAAAAAAAAAGAAAAGAAAAAGGCAGAGTAGCTAAGTACCTTTCTGGTCTGGACAAATTATGATTGAAGCATGGATGATTTATTCCTGGAATAATTTGTTCTGTCTGCTAAACAATCACTTTATTATTATTTACTTTGCCATTACTACTTTACCACTGAAGTGGCAGTTGAATAAATACAAGGAAAATGGTTTCAATCTTGTTACCCTGGCGAGGATCCCACTGACCACAATAGTGTTCTACCTTTGCATGGGTTAGGAGAACAGCAGGATGTGAACAGCTGGCCACTTAGTTGGGTTGTTGGTATTTCTAAACCTATAATAAGGCAGTGCTGAACTCAAGTATCGTGTAATCTGAATACAGAGATCCTATAGCATCACTCAAGGCCTCTTCAAGGCAATACATACAACATACAAAAGGAAGCTGTAATCTATAATGCCACAAATCTTTTATGAGGATTATGTCTCTTATCTCATCTGGCATCAGAGAATTACATGTAATATAGACCCATAAATGGCTTAGTCACAGAAAGATCCTTTAGAAAAAGGTAGAAGAGAGGAAGTTTTGCTGGTTTGTAAGCCAGAAAGAAGAGGCAAAGCTCTGCAGATGACAAGCGTATCTGAGCTAACGTTATGTTTGGATTAAATTGGCAGAATTTGCTGAGAGAGCTGAGCCCTCACAGCCTTGCTTTGCACGTAGTCATTTACAGCCATGAAAAGAGAGGCTTGTGCCTCTATTTCCCCGAAGCCAGCCAGTCTGCCTGAGTGTCAGGAGCTATGGGAAGTGTAAGACACTGATTAAACCCTGTAGTTCCACCTTGGCCAAACAAAAGCCATAGATTTGAATAATTTGAACTCAGGATAGGACTGCTTGATTTATGAGGCTCAGTTGCATACCTAAACAGATTTACTCATTGCAGAGCCAGCCTAGATTAATCTTTGGTAGTTCTCTCCTACTGCCTTTACTTATTTTTCTTTATAGGACCCTGGTGGTTTCTCCAAAGTCAAAACTTAGTATGATGCAGTTTCCCTGCTTGTAACTTTTTCCCTTGTAACTCCTACTTATCTTGTCTCTTTTTCCATATGTGAGATTCTAACCTAGCCTTGTACATTTCCTCTAGTTACCTTATTCCCCTCTTCTTCCTACCTGCCCAGAATCATTCTTTTCTTCTTAAAATTTTACTCTGGCTTTTTAAAATTTTTTTTAATTAACAATAAGGAAGATTTGGACTTTTCCTTCTAAGAAATACTTATCAACATCTTTTCCCTCTCCACTTACCAGCCAATTACCAACTCTTTCCATCTTTCCACATCTAATTGCATCTCTAGCAGTACTGGATCTGTTGTTTATTGTGTATAAGACAGTGTCAGGGACTGTTGTAGACCCTCTCCAGTCCAGCCTCTACACTTCTCATTTTTCCCAAACCACTCTCACCAAGCTCTCTAATGATGGTAGAAAAGAAGAGAAAGGACATGTTGGCATACCTTGATGTTATAAACACCTATGTTTATATTCTCCTGTTTTGGGAACTGATTAAAATCACACTAAAATTAATGACGACTTTCCATTGAAGTATTGATCCTTTCACGAGGACCAGAAAAATCTTACATTATGTGAGTCAGAGTTCAAGAAGGAATTCCAGTATTTTCATTCATAGATGGCTCATTTCCTGTAGCTTTCACACTGTCCTTTCCACTTGACTGACCTCTGTCTGATCGTATACAATCTCCTTTATATTCCCTCTTACAGGATAAGTAGTTGGATATGCATAGAAGAATGTTCCATTTTCTGAAAGAATTTCTTGGATTCCCTGAAGAGATTAGTTCAAAATTTTAATTAGGGGCATTGGCAGAGTTCCCAAATGCTGGTATATTAGGCTGTGGTTCTAATTTTCATCACCCGTTTTGGTTCCTATAAAATGCTTAGGATTTCTGATGAGTAGTTTACTTGAAATGATGCACGTTTTGTCCCTCCAGTTTTTGTTCATCCCGTTAACACAGATGAGTCATGATTGGCAGCAATGTCTTGTTTTTTCCTTCCAAAGACTGGGGAGGTTGCCCAATATTCTGAGGACAATTGTCCAAAAGATGTCTAAGTTTGAAGTGACCAGTAAAAGTTCCACTAAAACTCTGGAAGGCATACAGGATGCAAGTGTCATTAATTAAGCTCTAAAAACCTACAGTGCTGTGGGAACCTGGCATAAAGTACACAAGCTGAACTTTGTTTGCAACTTCCTTCTATTTAGGAATTCATTAAAGAGCTGAAGCATTTGCAGAGATTTCGGGACCCAGTGGTAGAATGGCTAATTGCTGGCTCAGTCTTTTGTATACAATGCAGCACATAAAAGGACTGTGATCAAAGAATGCAGGTGCTGCTGAGGGCAATGAGAATGCAAGTACAGTGATTGCTTGCCGGATACAATATATAACATTTAATTTAGCTGTGCTTTGCTTTGGTCCATGATAGGATTTTGTAAGGATTGCTGAATGATTTTGACTGGAGTGATTTAGCAAATGTGTTGTTTAAGCACAGCTAAAAATTTATACTTCTGCTTTAATCTCCCTCCCGTATTTTCCTCTTCTAGCACCTGAGGGAAATATAACCACTATTGCAGATCTTACTTAGATAAAGGATTTAGTAAATTTCTGCTGGTTTCGCATTCTTCAGTATGTTAGACATGGCTATCACAGTTAATTTTTGCTGGATCTATAATCTTGTAGTGGAGGTGAGTGAAGTTACCAGTACATCTTAGCTTACAGATCTTCACAGTGAGAGCAGAAGAAGTCACAAATAATTTTACAGCTATATTTACCATACCTAGATTTTCTTCAGTTCCCACTCTGTTCTTATCCTGCCAATCTTTTCATTTATTGTTCTCATCAAATAGCAAAGAGAAGTCTATTGTGAAGCTTTCTCCTTTTTTAACAACCATCCTATTTGATCACCCCCCAAAAATAGCACAAGCCATATGAAACAAGTGGAGCTGTGGACTCTGTCATGGAGAGCATGCATGAGTAATTAAATAACATGTCCTTCTGTCACCATTTTTGCAGGGAAGGGGATTAAAATCTGTGTTCACAGGCTGAGAGCAGGTGTCTGTGATGAGACCCCATGCTGTGACATGGATGCAGCACATTCTTACATGAAAAGCCCTGGCTGATGAAATGACCACAGGAAGACAACATGGAACCCTCCCAGCACAATCAGAAGAAGCTTAATTAAGCTCTGTGGTTAATTTTAAAGTGAGTGTGTGCCTGTTTTAGAATAGCATTAAGAAAACTGAAAACATGGCATTTTGAAAAATTATATTCTGGTCTTCCTGACATTCTTCAAGCAAACTGTCTTATTTCTTGCACAGTGAAATGATACAGTGACTCAGAAATGAACACACATGTGTTTACGTAGATGGGATTTAGTAACTTGTCCAATGTGGTTTTGGAGGTTTTTTCCTTAGTTGTAGACTTTTTTTCTTTTGGCAGAAGGCAGCACTGAACCCACAGTTTCTGCAGTTATTCTCAACACAGTTGTTTTAGTTGTAATTACATGACTGAAAGCATACAGAGACTACAAATTCCCTATAATCTTGTTAGAACTTTCATTAGAGAAGGTAAAACATAATTGGCAAAATCGGAGAAAAGATTAATGCTTGCATTAGAACGATTTTTAAAAAAGGCAGTACTACTGATGGCGACAGTACTTTGCCTAGTATTACATGTACTTTTCCACTAGAGAACTTAAAAGGCTTTCCTGATTTCTGTGAAACAACTTGAGAAATTCTTTACATGTACACGTGAATGATTATGGCTGCTGTAACTGTGGTAAAGCAGAGGTTTGAAACAAGAACCACTTGCTCTGATAATGTAGTGAGTTGGTGCTGAAACTGGAAAATCAAGACTAAAGTACTCATGCTCCCCTTAAGGCAGAATATGGGGTGAAAAACTGTGACCTAGCTATATATGGATTGATGGAGTGACAAAGAACATCTTAAAGCTTCATAGACACCTTTGCTTTTCACAGTAGAAGAATTTGCTCTTTCTTTCTGATCCTTTTTTTTTCCTTTGGTGTGGGTTTTTTTTCTTTAGCCTCAATACAGGCAAAGTCTTTCCCAAACATGAAAGAAGGCTCTGTCTGAGAAATTCATTAGCCAAACCAGAGATAAAATAATGAGGGGGTGAGAAAGAGGCAGCAAGGGATGGAGGTGGGAGGGGAAATGTGGACAAGGATAGCTAGAGACAGTTCTCTGCTAGGGTAGCTGATTAAAACAATGGTACAGTACCTTGACTAATGTAGAGCTAATTAAAACCGTATAGGACAAAGCACTTCTAAATACACTATAGGGATCAATCTTGCTATGGTAAATCCATCCCCAGTGAAACTTCATTGACTTCAATGGGTTTTCTTCTGGGATGAATTTGGACTGATAACCTAATAATTCTTTTCTGTCTTTAATTTCTAAGGACTTTTTGTCAGAAGCATGGCAAAGAACTTCAGTCTGGCTTTCAAAAGTGCTGAACACCCAAAATTCCTACCAAGGCCTGCTGGAATTACAGGTACTTGATACCACTGCTAATTTAAGCTGAATTAACTGTTTCATGTTTGCTGTGAGTTTACTTTGTGTACCATGCCAACACATCTGCAAAACCACCCTAAGCTAACCTAAATCTTCTGAGGAAGAAACTTCCTGTGCATAGGTGCAACACCCCACACAATGCAATGCAGAGATTAGCAAAGGCCTCTAGGCAATAATACAGTAAAATTAATTAGTAAAAACAACAGTAAATTATAAATTCACAGCATCTGTATTTGCAGGGCATGGAGAATATGTACTTGGGCTGGTTATGGCATACTTTTGTTACTCAGTTTCCAACTGACTGCCTGTGGTTTGATTTGTCAGATAAATTGTGTTCAATGTGTTCAGAGTTTCTGTGAACTTTAAAAAAGTGTCTTTTTATTATACTGCAAAAACCATATTGAGAAACGGGAAAAAATTAATGAAGGCATCTTACAGTAGAAGTTACAGCTGTCATCTCTGGGATGTCCAGGACTATCATGTAAAACCACATCAGACTTTTTTGAAAGCTTCAGGTGAAAGGAAGAATATGCTTTTTGTAACATTTTTCCTTTTACTGCACTACTATTGTAAAGCCCCCTCTGCTTTGTCTTCCTCTCCATGGAACATGTACATCATATAGATAATGATAGTGTTTCAATGACACACTTCTTGCTCTTATTTAACTTTTTGGCTGTAAATGAGAGAAAAACCCCAAGCAAACAAGTTTCTAACAGAAACTCGCACCATTCAATGAATTGTGCTCTGGTTTTATTCTGAAGTCTGGCTCTGAGAGGAGGATTACTAGTTTATCTCTGTTACTTCAAAAAACAGATCTGTTCGATTACCCAAATGTTTGGTTTTTAAAGGGGCAGCTCCTGGGGATCTTAAAGAAATCCACAGTGCAACAGGGAAGGAATATAATAGACTGTTTTGGAAAAAAATACAATGAGGGGAAAACATAACATACAATACATTTGGTGTGAACTTTTCCCAGAAGATTGCTTGAGCCTTATAGTTCACTTACAACCAAAGTACAGCGATGCTGGGCAGCCTGCCAGTTCTTGTTATTGTAGTACTGTGTGAGCCAGTTCCCTGGTGAAGAAAGAAAAGGAGGGAGAGAGAGAGAGACACAGACTTTTCTTTGCCTTTCATAAGTGTCCCATACTTTCCTCTCTGCTCTCTCTGAACACCTAACTGCTCTTTACATCAAGGTGCTCTGGTGCATGCTACACTGTGCAGATGTCGTGCTGCTGTGTCGCATGCGGTACTGTCACAGTTCAAAGGGCTGGCACAGGGCTGCATCGCCTCCCTGCACTGGGGCTTTCACATGACAGCTCTGCCTGACAGTCTAACAGTAAGGCACCCTGTGATATGCGTAGTGAGGATGAGTAACACCTTGTCCTCACAACAGAAGTATCTGGGAAGGGAAGCATTCCTAGGAGTGGGTGCCAGGCTAAGTTGCATGTCTACACTGAATTTTGCAGTCAGATGTGAGCCAGGATAGCTTGGGCTTAATAACATGCTACAGATGCCAGTGAGGCATCTCTGAGTTGCTCAGAGCACTGGCAGGCCTCCTTCATGTCAGCCTAAAAATCAGCACAAAGACACATGAGTTGAAGGCCCACAGTCTGGCCCTGAATGTATAGCGAAACTGAGTATAGATGAAAGAGGCCTCCCACGTTCTTGCATCTATATTCTACCTGGAAATTCATCCAAGAACATTTCAAAATCAGCAAACATGGCATGGGGTTGTTTTTATTCCACCCCTTCCATATCCACACACCTCCTCTTCATGCTGATATGCTGCCTTGAACCCTGAAACTACAGCACTCTCTGGGAAGCACTTACACAGCCTCTATCAGAAGCATGCTGGGCTCCCAAATGTGATAAGAAGCTGATAAAAATTATCTGGGCGTTAAAACAGCCTTAGTGGAAGAATGTTTAGCTAAATAGATACCATCTGTCCCTTACAGAGAGCACGTCCTTGTTCTGCCCTGGCCTGACCGCTGTGAGCCATTGCTTTTGTGGTGCAGTCCATGTGCAAATGGGCTGTTGTTCCCAGGACCTGGGGCAACTCTTTATGCAATGTGGACTTTATGAGAAACAGTTACAGTGATATATATATATATATTTTTTTTTTAAGAGTTAAAGATTGGTAATGAAAACAACATTTTTGCCTAATACAGAAAAGTACTGGACTGGATCAGCTCAGCTGAATGCTCATATTTGCCCATATAGCACATTTCTCTGGGGTAGCCAAAGAGGGAAGGAATCCTGAAGAACTATAAGCAGCACACCAATTACCAAGAGAACTTTCATGTCAGTAACAAACAGTGCAAATATTTTCCAAGGGACACTAGCATCTGGCACACAGTACTGACTACAGCTTTTTAATGCATTTTCTTTACCTCCTCATGACATAGTAGAACAGAGCATGGATAGACTGGCACTACAGATGGCTCATTGAGCCGCTATGCAAATACATAGGAAAAAGGTTAAATACAAGAATCAGAGGGTAATTTGCTCTGAGAATGACTGAGGAAAAATTTGGAATTTGTGGGACTAAAGAGATCATACAGTCTACCTAGAGGAAAATCCAGCAGAGCATGAGAGTCACAAGTACAGAACGATTATCATGCTTCCCCAGAGAGAGACAGGTAGTGAGAGATCTGCAGTGGGACAGTCACACCATACAGCTAATCTAAGCAAATTCCAACTATGTTGTAAAAGTGAATCTGCCACGGGTGATATTGAGAGGTCAGGCTGGCTGAACTACCTTACGGGGTCACCTAAAGGCAGACAGATCAATGCCCTGTGATGGATGCCAGAGCCCTGAGTTCACTAATGGTCTTTAATGCTCATGACTAGCTTAACTTGTGCCCTCCACTCACACCTCTTCCCACAGACCCAAGAGCTCCATGTCAGCTCAGGCCTGGGCCTCCCTCCTTGTCAGAGCTGTGTTACAGGTAGAGTGGAATAGAAGAGTAGTGTTGGAAGGGACATACAATGATCACTGATTCCAAATGCCTGATCACTTCAGGGCTGACCAAAAGTGAAAGCATTCTATTAGGCGCATTATCCAAATGCCTCTTAAACACTGACAGGCTCAGGGCATCGACCATCTCTCTAGGAAGGCTGTTCCAGGGTTTGACCATCCTCTTCGTAAATAACTGCTTCGTAATGTCAGGTCCAAATTTGCTCTGATGCAGCTCTATAGCATTCCCACATGTCACGTCCCTAGATCCCACGGAGGGGGGCTCAGAACCTCCATTTACACTTGCCCTCCTCAGGAAACTGTAGGGAGCAGTGATGTTGATGTTCAAACCCCTTCTCTCAAAACTAGACAAGCACAAAATTCTCAGCCACCCCTCACAGGATATGCCTTTCAGCCCCTTCAGCTTTGGTGCCCTCCTCTGGGCACATTCAAGGACCTTCACATCTGTCTTAAATTGTGGGGCACAGAACTGCACACAGTGCTCAAGGTGAGGCCACACCAATGCTAAATACAGTAGGAAACAAACAGGTGTGCTTGTGTCAAATGCTGACTCGAGCTTTCTCCTTAGTGGACCTCAGACCTATGCTGTAGGTAGCTTATTTGCTGGAGGGCTCTCATACCATGAAAGATGATTTGGGGTTTTTTTTTCCACTTCTATCTTTGGTCCTGTCTACTTTGAACCCAACACGTTGTTATAGCCAAAGTGCTGGAGACTTTGCATTCTCCTCATTTCACCTCAGAAAACTGGCCTTGTCCTGTTGATCCAGCCTGCCCAGATCCCGGCTAAGAGTTAAGATCTCACACAGCACCTCACCATCACAGCTGCTGTGGGGGTCAGTGGTGTTTTTTCTCAGAGCAAAAGATTTGCTAAAGGGGGCAGGCAGGCTCCAGGGAACTGCTTGTTCCAGTCCATCAGCAATGCGTTTTGAGCTTTAATTGCCTAAAGATGCTGAGAAGCATGGTGGCTGAAAGGGACAAGGTTTATTTCATTCCATGCCTTAACATTGGCAGAGGAAAGAAGATCCCAAAGAGTCCCAAGAAGAGTGCATTGGCTCTGCAGAGGATTAGGAAGGCTTTTGATGATTTACTTGAAGAGCTTTATTGCTGGTGTTTGATAGTAAGGCTGCTGTTCAGGCCTGTGCTCCTTTTTCTCTTAATTCTTTTTGATTTTAAAGTGAATCTATCATCCTGGAGGTGTGTAGCCTTGAGTAGGTTCTTCAGGCATGAGCTGTCTCAGCAGTGCTTTTAAGGCCTGGAGCAGAGGCATCTCTTCAAGGGAAGAGCAGTCAGAAAGAGGATCTTCACATGCAAGCCATTCTCTGGTCCGGGAGCTAAAAACACTTCAAAGGTCAAATACAGTTCCAGAAGCCTTGAGAATATGTGAGATTCTGATTCAGACCACTTACACTGACAAAAAAGACCAAAGAGTAGATGCAAAAATTTATTGAGGTTATAAATGTGTAGAACTCACATATTTTGGAAGAATGTTACAAGATGGAGAGGATATTCTGTAGCTCTGAATCAGGTATTGCCGATGGAAGGGATGCAAGAAGAAAATTCAGAATTCAAGTTCTTGGAATATTTTGTTTGAATATTTTGTATTTTGATTTTTCCTTTCCACCTTCATAACAGAAGATGACCTGTGCAAATTGCCTCCAAAGTTCCCAGTCATTGGCCTACAAAGGGGTGCAATGGTTAGAAAAGTGGATCCTTGAAAGATGCTTCATTTCTGTGTCTACTTAATAAAAAGTTCAGAAGGGCTCTGCTGAGGACAGATGCCTGTCAAAGTGACATCACTCTGATCAATTTGGGGGACTGCAGCACAGCACTAACAGCTTATGCTTTACAAAGAGCGTGTATAGCAGTGATATTATTAAGAACAATAATTTGATGGAAGTACTTTTTGTTTAAAGCTCAAAAATCCAGATGTTGGGCTGAAGTGCAGAAGCTGAAGCCTGCTAGCCAGTTGATTGTTCATACAAGATATGTTCACAGCTATAGTCAGGGGACAGCCAGATAAGCGGTAAAATTCGGTCCTGTTATTTGACATTTTCAGTATCAGACACTAGTGAGTACATTTCTTTCTGTTGTGGAGGGTAAAATGAAACTTCTCTTTGATGGGTGTCTCAGCTCTCCCTTTACGAGCTGGTTAAAAAGGCTGATCGTAGGACCTGATCTATTTCCATTGCATGTGTTACGCAGATTTCCTTAAAAAGGAATCTTCTGCCTTAGCTAGGAAGATAAATAATGAGAAAACATCTGCTCTTTAAGCTCTGGACTGACCTATAAATCTTAATGACGTATGCAATCCCAGAAGCAGAAATCATCTACAGATTGCAAAATTCTCTCACTCTCTCATTTTGGTTATTTTATTGTTTGCTGGGGGGGGGGCAAGTTTGGTTGGTTTTTTTTAAAAAAATTTTTAACGTGATTTTATCGTTGTTCCTCTAATTCCTAGTAATTTGGAAGCCCGAGAGCGTTTTTTTTCCCCTCACTGTGTCATTATAACTGATAGGAGCTGGTGAGAGGAGGGCATGGCAACCATAACAACACAAGAGGGGTGGAACAGGCAGCCCTTACAAGGAGCTGACAGGCAGAGAATAATGACAGAGTAGAGCATGGATAACTAATAGTTTGGATGATTTACTCTTGAGAAACTCTGGCGGGTGGGATGCTTTTTTGCCTGTTTATTTCAACCTCACATGCTGAAGAAATGAGTTTGCTTAGCTACTTTATTATTTTGCTGCATATTCTCCTGCCAGGGAATAGGAATCTACTTCTTTCTTCAGTACTTCCCTATGGCCTGCCTCTCAAAAGCAACATTGCAGTTAATAATGACAAGAGGTTCCCATCTCCTTTTGCCTCTAGAGCTGCAACAGCAGTGAACATTTAAAACAATAGTATCAGTGATGACCATAAAATTAAAGAGACTAAAATACAAACTGCTGTGGAAAATGTTAGGTTCAGTATTCAGAGAAGAATATTAGTGTGGGGTATGGCTCATCTGCCGGATAAGATAAGATAAGGAAACTTCCAACTTAATGATCCTTGTGGGTCTCTTACAACTCAGAAAATTCTCTGATTCTGATCTTGAATTTCCTTGAGATGCTGCAAAGTAAAAAGCCTCTCATGTAGCAATTTGTTCTGATACCTCCTTACTTACTGCAAGGTCAGGCTAATTTTATTCTCCATTTCATGTTGCTTTAATCTAAGCATTGAAAGAGGTGATGTTAGGGTAAAAGTCTCAGGAGACTGTGAGCAGCATATGGACTATTTCTCTTGATAAATCTTAGAACCATCTGCATGCAAGTGGGCAGGGATGGAGTAATTCTTCTCCTGAAGCCTATCCTTACTTCTCATAAGTCAGTATGCTTGGTCTGTAATTTCACAGATAGGTCTGAGGGTAAGATACCTATGGAAATCATTCACTCACATGTTCCAGACAGACAGGTGGGACAAGTGAGGTGGGCTGGAAACTCAACTATCTTCTGGGAATGGTGCTTCCAGGGTGGAAATCACCCTATTCTGAATTACACTAGAGAGGCATGACTTCAGTTCTGGAATGGCAAGGCACACAGGCACACTAAAAGTAAGATAGTGTTTTACAGCTCGAATGGCAATTCAGGGAGCAAGAGCTAAAATTAAACACATGGCAATGTTCTGTTTTGTTTTTTTTCCTGTGCCCTGAAAACCATCTGTTTGAAAATCAGGTGAATAAAAGTGTTATTCTGAACGGCTGCTCTTATTAGTTTGATATTTTCTTTAGGTGGAGCAAAGAATCTTGTCTGAAAGAAGACATATTTAGGAGCCTAATCAGTAAATGCAGAAGACACTGCAAACTGATTAGTGATCAAAGGAGAGTGAATGGGTTTGACTGACATCTGGAGTAAAGCAGTGCTGTGCTCTTTCAATTACAGGTTTAAGACTGCCACAATTGACAGATTAAAGGTGTTCACCCTAATCCAAAATTATACTTTTCTCAGTCAAATTGACCATTGTGTCAGCTTCAATTTGTTCAGATACGTCACCCACAGTGAGTGATTGGACTGATTCACTTGCACACTCCTTGACAAGGTCCCTGTTTTGTGTTCACTCCTTACTCTAGCTATTTCCCTTGTCAGACAGATACTCCAGAGGCTTTTCCATTATCTCCCATGTAGCTGTACCTCAGAAATGTACTGGACTGGAAAGAAAAATCCTCAGGCCAATTATTCTGACATAAACTCTACTTATCAGAAAGCACTAGAATATGAAGCATAAGTTAAAATAGCTCAAAAATGGGACACATCCATACACACATATACACCCCAGGCAGACACCTAAGTAATGCTAAGTCTCTGCTGTGAGTACGGATGAGCACTTTTAAATAAGAAACAACAAAAACGTTGCCTCAACATCCAGATTGAAACTATCTCTCTGAGAATGGAAGTGCTTTAATTAAAAAAAAATCTGTTAGAAGCAGAAATAGCCTTATGTTTGGAGAACAGTTACCTTGTAATCTTCCTGACTCTTTGAAAAAGGAAGAAAAACAATATGTACAAATTTCTGAGAATCTTGCTGATGCTGATCCTCCTTGGGTGAGGAAACAGGTAAGAAAAGATGAGTTGCATTTCTGTCCCATAAGCTAGAGGAAAAAGGGGTACTTGTCTCATAAGCCCAGAGATGTGAAGTGGCATTCAGTTTGTGAGTTCTACTATTAGCCAGATTCATCAGGTGGCTCTCCCTTCTGAGCCAGACTGAAAGCATGCCACATCCTACTGCAGAAGTTTCACATGGGGAAGTTTTGGAGAGCTCTTAGTGGTACAACTCACTTGAGTGCCATTTTCAGGTGAGGTGACATAGGTGTCAGTATAAATAATGTAATTTTCCTCTCATATTTTTTTGTATCTCTGCTAGTGTTTTGCTTTTGTTGGTTGGGGCCAGGGTATTGTGGGTTTGTGGCCTTTTTTGGGGTGGGGGATGGGCTTTTGATGTTATTTTACTTCTCAAAGTATCCATAGATATAAAAATGAAGTATTTTTGATCAGGTTACAAGTACATAAAAATGTCCAGTGTAATCAATCTCTACAATCCATATGTCACAGTTTCACACACACACACACACACACAGCCATTAAGTAGAGTTTCCAGGCACAGCAGTATGTAACCTTTAAAAGAGATACTACAGCCAGAACAAACATTACCTGCCTATCCACCAAGGAAGTCCTTGCACTAAAGTGGATGGAAATTTTTTCCCCTCTGCTTACTACAGCAGTGCTGAGCGAGATGCATGCATAGGTTTTGTGTAGCTTGCAGGACACTAGCACACTACAGAGGCTTGTGAAACAGGATAATAAGGACTATGGTACCACTTGTTTTCACTGTTAGAGAATGCTTTGCTTTCCATTCTGGAGATTCTCACAATTAAAATAATTCTACAGGACATTTGCAGAATGTTCATAATTCTGTCAACATTTTGTCCAAATTATTATATATTCCTTGAAGGACCCAGGGTGAAGTTGCTGAATTTTGTTTTGTAACTAAGGTTTGAATTTAGAAGATGGGGCGGGATGATGAGAGTGGAACTGCACTCTTTTTGTTATGGTTCTTAGGCACTTTTAACATCTAAGACAATTGATGTAGCTCTTTGAACTCTGGCACAAACATTATCCCCAATCACAGCCTTGACTCTGGGTTTTCTGCGTAGTTAAAGTTATCAAGATAGATATGAAATGTGAAATATAAGAGCACAGCAGTACCTATTTATCCAATAGTTTCACTTATGAGATCTTAATCACGTGCCCTCATTTATAACCCTCAGTATTTGTGCAAAAGCAAAATTTCTTTCTAATTATTGATTGTCCAGCTTACCATAGCCATGGCTCACATTACATGGAGGGTAAGGAAGGTGGGAACCAACCTCCTTCTATCTCTTTGGATGAGCTTGCAGCCCTCATGCATAAGAAGGCTGAGCAGATACTTTTCATTAAGAGATATGAGCACATGGGATGCAAACCAGGAGGGGAAGCCTTGGAAGAGACATGGGCCCTTGTGTGTTTGTTGACTGTGAAAACAAATGGTACCACTGGAACCATTTATGTGACTCAGGGCTCAGTTTTAACAGAGATGAGCTGTTGCTGTCACTCCCATTTTAAGATGGAGGTGAGAGATTTTGATAGGCAAGAAGGCAGAAACAAAGGGGGACCACAGAGGTGAGCTTGTTAGGTCAGTAACAGTACTGGTTGTAAGCAGAGTAAAAAAATCATCAGATTCAGCAGGGGAAAAAAGCAGAAAACCATCACTGACTTGTCAAGATCTAAAAACCTTATGAGAGGAGGCAGAGAAGAGGCAGGCAGTGCATCAACAGGGCTGAGCATCTGCATGTTCTAAGGAGAAACAAAGGTTGACACTTTTCTGCTTGATTGACAGCACCTTGGCCAGCAGAGACTCACAAGGTGACTGCCCCATGGATACTGAGCATATGAATGCTTAGCCTAATGATGTTAGGCCTGGCCCATTGCTGTGTGTGTTAGCAATAAATAAGACTATTTTTATATATAGACAGTCCTGCTTTTGGGCCTCTATGTCAGTAAAAGATGCTCAAAACATCAAGGGTTACATTTAATGTGATCTGCTTTATTGTGCAGACGGCAGAACTGGCCTCAATTAATTCCTCCTTGAATTAGAGCATATCTGTTTGGAAAACAAAAATCCAGCCTCATTCTCCTTTGATTGAAAAGTTTTCCAGTGATGTATACTCTATTGTAGCCCTTGGGAAATAATTCCACTTTCATTATCCTGAATGTTAAAAATATGCATGTCAGTTTTATTCTGATTTTGACTGGTTTCAACTTACAGCCACAGAGTGTTGTTACATATCTGCTAAATTGAAAAGACCACATATTATCAGGTTTCTGCACCCTGTTTGAATGATGATTAAATAAGTCTTTCGCCTTCTCCTTGACATGCTAACCACACTGTGCCCTTCAGTCTGTCCCTAGCTATGTGTCCCAAGCCCATCTCACCCTGAATGGATAATTTCTGAATGCTCATCAGTGCTTCAACACCCAGAAACACTATATTGCACAGATCATGCCACCACAAAACACAGAGAAGATGCATGAGTGGCAGGAGAAACAGTGTTCCTGTCCATAGAGTTATAGAATCATTAAGGCTGGAAAAGACCTGTAAGATCAAGTCCAACTATTAACCCAGCACCAACACCATGTTCGCCATTAAACCATGTCCTCAAATGCCCTATGCACTTACTTCTTTACACTTTCAGGAATGGTGACTACAACTGCTTCCCTGAGCAGCCTGTTCCAATGCTTGACAACTTTTTCCACAAAGAAAAATTACTAATATCTAAACTGAACTCCCCCGGCACAACTTCATGCCATTTCATCCTGTCATTTTTCACCTGTGAGAAGAGACTGACACCCCCCTGGCTACACCCTCCTTTCAGGCACCTCCTTTTCTTCAGGCTCAACACCCCCAGCTCTCTCAGCTGTTCTCCACAGGATTTGTGCTCCAGACCCTTCCCCAGCTCCGTTCCCCTTCTGTGGACACACTCCAGCCCCTCAGTATCTTTCTTGTAGAGCCCAAAACTGAACACAGCACTCGAGGTGTGGCCTCACCAGTGCTGAGTACAGGGGCAAACCACTGCCCTGCTCCTGCTGCTCAGACCATTGCTGACACAGGCCAGGATGCCATTGGCCTCTTGGCCACTGGGGCACACACGGCTCATGTTCAGCCACTGCTGACCAGCAACTCCAGGTTTTTTTCTGCTGGGCAGCTTTCCAGCCACTCTGCCCCTAGGCCTGTAGAATTTGATCATCATAGAGTTCTTTTCCAAGTGTAATGACTCTGTGATTCTGACAGTCTGTAATACAGGTATGTTTCCTTCCATGTCGTTGACAAAAGTGTTTGATAGCAAAGTGACAAGAATTAATTTTTAGGGTAGCTCAATCCATCTCACCTCCTTGACAGGTGTCACTCTGCTTTAACTTTTCTGAACTGACTCTCATAGTAGGCAGTGCTCTGCTTACCTTCACACCAGTTGAAGCAAACCTGGAGCCATGACACACAGGCAGTGCAATCACTACACTGCAAGCCAGGTGATGTCCTGCCCACCTCTCAGACCAGCCCAGCCCATCTGGATCTGGTTCTTCTTACCTTTTTGATGCTGCTGAACATCAGACTGAAACAGGGCCTGAACCTTGGTGACTGGCACTCAAAACTGACTCCTGCTGCTCTTGTGTTTGCTGGTACCAACTTTAAGGTTTGCTAGTTTATGCTCATGGGCAAATGGTGACTTTAATGTTTCCTGACCTCCTACTCCTTGTTCTTGCAACCTCTGTGTCGTTTTGGTAGCTATTATAAAACCAAAATGATAGATAAATGTGAAAATCAGTCTTGTAAAGCAGCAAGCAGTGTAGAGGACAATGACGTGCAGGGAATTACATGCATCTCATGTGGGGAGCACCTTGCATTAACTAAATACAAACATACATTTTCCTCTGTTTTGTCTTTTGGAATGAGAACGAGGGGGACAAATCAACAGAACAGGGATACCCCAGTGAAACTCCACTGAAGTCAGTACAGTTGCACACCAGGGACGCATTTGGCTGATTCTTTTGCTAAGGGCTGTATGAAAACCTTAATATAGAGTTTCTGCATGTGTGAAGTGTATGCCAAGACAAACGCAATGTGCTAAATGGAATCTCTTGATTTATTTAAATAAAAAATATGTTACCAAAAAAACAGTGGGTAATTGTAATGGAATGGATCCAGACTGGAATCATCTGTCTCATGTCTCCAGAGTGTCTGAGGGAGGGGCTGTAAGGAATATCTTGCTTGTATACCTAAGCAATGTAGGATATGCAGATAGCAGATAATTTCTTGAAACTGCTAAGATCCACCAAGGGACTCAGAGCTCTCTATAAGACAAAGGTTATAATCAGATGCAAACCAGCTCTTTTGGCTGCAGCTGATATGAACTAAGAGATTATCAAACACAGCCCGTTTTCATCAGTTATCTTCTTTATGGGAACTTGCCTCCCTTTCCCCTTGAGTTCAGATCTGCTGCCAGTATGATCATCACTCCCTGCCTGGCCAGAATGATCAAATTACAATAAAAAAAAAAACCCACAATTTACTATCAAAAGTGTTAAGGATAAACAAGAACAATTTGCCTTAACTGGGTTGGACTATAATCCTGGAGATGTGCTGTGGGCATGGCTGCCAACATTGATGCCTCGGACTGGGCTAGAAGAGGCAGTATCTTGGTGTAGATCAGCAGCCTAAACAGCATCCCTGACCTGAGTCTTACTTCAGTGTTGGAACACCATGGACTTTCTCCTTACAATGCCTGATTGCCTGCTGACTGTGGAGGTAGATACAGCCCTACACTTCCCTCCCTTCTGCTTGAGTTGACCTACAAAACCCTTTAAACCAGGTAACTCTTGAGCTCACATCACCTCACATCAGAGGTTTTGCGGGTTTCTCAAGCTCTGTGTTTCCCTTATGTTTAATACCTGGTATTAAAGCCCAGCCAAACAGGGGCTCCCAGAGCACACATAAATTCCACTTGAGGGCAAGTGCAAATGGGAAGAGGGAAGGAGAAAAAGTGAGACTGTGTACCCAGTATCCTCAGATATGAGAGACCCAGTTTTGAAGGAATGCTAGAACCTAGTGCTCCCATGTGCACCGTCGGAAATGGTGCAATGGAGCTTCCTCAAGACATGAAGCTGTTCTACTTAGCATGAAATAATTATGCAAATGCCTCTAGGAAGAGGTCAGGGTAATCATAAAAGCTAACACCCATACTAACAGTGCATCAGGTGCACGGAGTGAGCACAGCTCCCATGAAGGAGCACAACAGGACAGAAACCCTCAGCAAAGTTCTCAGCCAAGATGGGTCACTGTTAGGGATAATAAGGTAACTTCATGTCTACATATGCACTCACAGCCGGTGGCAGACTATTTTAGCTTTAAGGGACTGTCTGTGATAGGAAGCAACCAGCAAGAGGAGAGTGGGAAACTAGATAGGAGCTAAAGCATTCCAGGAAATTCCATCAAATCCCTGGATAGACATTGTCTCACATGTTGAGAAGTGTGATGCTGCAGTACTGGAGGAGTTATCTTGGTTACATGAGTATTTCAGTATTGCTGCCTTTGGTGAAAATACCTGTTGGAAGAACAAGATGGAGTGACAGTGCTTGCATAAATGTATTGGGATGGAAAAATACTAAAATATGTTTCAGAGAAAGAATTAAAGGTGAGATTTTCAAAACTAGTTTTAGAAAGTTGGCACTCAAATCTCTATCATTTCTAGTGGGGAAAGGGTATTCTAATTGGACACCTTTGAAAATGCCTCCTTTTTTTCAAAGAGACGTAAATTCATTTTAATTAGTTTGTATTCTTCAGCTGTTTAAGCACTTCAGAAAATGTCACCATGAGTCAACAAAGATGTGATAATCAATTACATCAGTGAGTTTAACATTAGCATCCAAGTATTTAATTATTCTTCAACATTTATTATACGGTTTCCAAAAGAAGATACGACTGGATTATATGAAAAATAGTGCTACCAAATCCAAATGCCTAGGGCACTGTAAATATCCTAACTTTGACATCCTGAAGTTTGAATACTGACATGTGAAATCACAATGTTCTTTCACAGCCTCATCCAGGGTCCACAGAAGTCAGACAGAAAATTTCTGATGACTCATGCAGGTCTTGTCTCAGGCTTTTAATACAGATTTTTCCACCCTGTTTAATGCCTGACCTCATACAGCTTTGTTCCTGTAACAAAAATCCTAGGGAATATCATTCTGTCTGGTATCTGATTTGTGCCAGATTTCTTAAAAAGGTCAAGGTGGTTTGCTAGCATGGCTGAACTCAGAATAAAGCCTAAAGCATGGTGAATACTGAGATTCTTTTAAAAAATACACTTTTAAACAATAAAGTTTTGTAGATTATGCTATACATTAGGTTTTGGCTAATACTAAGCAACAGTGGTGAAAAAGTGAGAGCGTTCTGTTCCAGTTAATATTCGTGAGATATAAGAGTCATGCACATCTTAAAACACTAAGTAAGCGTGGTGAAGAATGGAGCTGGTAATAACTTCTGATGTTGGGAGCCCATCCTGCAACAGGAGGGGAAACCTGCAGTTCAGCAGTCAAAGTGCTGGACTGGGCCCTTGGAGCTGCATACTTCACTCCTGGCCTACAAACCACATTGTATGAATTACTACAACTCTGCCAGCCTGAATTTCTCTCTGTTTAAAGGCAGAGAATGCTGATTTTATTTCACAAAGCTCTATGGTAGGTGATTGTTTTGTTTGATTAGGACCAGCTTGCTTATTATTACTCAGACAGCAAGAAAAATTCAAAGAAGCAAGAATTTTTTAGGCAGTGCCATTAATTTTGTTTATGGCGTGTTTTGCACTGGTAGTGTAACAAACTGAAAAACCACAGCTGTCTTTGAACCTCACTTTCTTCCTTCACACAGAGTTTTTTCAATTTCACAGTGCACAACTGATTCTGGAGGAGGGGGGGGCAGAGGAGAGAAGAGAAGTGATGATTTTGGCAGCGACACCGTTATGATTTGCTAAAATAGCAGCTTGGCAAATCTGGTTTCTCAAATATCTCATGTTTTGTTAATTACTGACAGCTTTGTTTTTAACTGAACGTGAAACAATGTAGAGAAATGGGCAAGCATGGCCCCTGACTCACCACTGCCCGGCTAAGCTCGGCAGGTGGGAGCAAGCTGTCTCCAAGAAGAGGCCCGAGCAGTAATTGCTGCCCCAGTTCATGAGGTTCAGCAATAGACACAAGGAGAGAGTTCCTGGAACCCAGCTATGAGGTGCCCAAAAGTAACTCTTCCCACCCCATGCTCACTGGGCCAGTAAGAGATTAGAAATCTTGCTAAAAATGAATGTGAAGCAGGCTGGAGAGATGCCCCCTTCCCCAGACATGGTTTGATCTGGGGAACAATGAGGCACGGGATGACTTAGGGGAACTGTTGGCCTTGGTTCTGTCCCATGTGGAGAACTGGGAGGGATCCAGCTGTTCTAGACCACCAGCGGCTGGAAGCATCCCTGTGGGAGCCAGGGGTTTACCTGCATCTTCAGGGGTAGGTGGAGCCCAGTCACTTTACTGTGACTGTTTCATGTCACATGAAACATGTTTGCTTCAGACTAGGGTCCACATCCCATGAAAAGAAGCAAAGTGTGAGACTTCAGGATGTCTGAAGTATGGAAAAAATGGGGCAGAGTAGACACTCCTCTTGCAGTTCATCTCTCAGTATGTCCTGGCCACCTGGAGGTTCATGTGGAGCATATCTGCACATACATTCATCTCCACAAAATCTAAACGATGCTCTAAATGAGATCTAAATGAGTCTTCCTGGGTCAACCAACACAGGGCATGCACAGAGTGTGGACTCACTGGGCAAGCTCGAGAGATGCACTTTGGACTGGGATCTCTTCAGGTGGAAATATGGGAGCTTTGTATGAGCAGGAGCTTGTGCTGCAGGTCCTGCCCCCCCTGCTCCTATCCCAGTGAGAACAATGGACTCTGGTACCAAAACACGGGGAAATTCAAAGATGTAGAAAACTGAAAAATTCAAATCTAATGAAAGACAGATTATTTCTTCTGCCTGCATGCATGCAATTAATCTCTTCTCTGCTCCAGGAAATCTCAGGGGCCAAGAACATAGCAGATTTTTTTTCCAAGGACCTGAAACCTAATGATATAATAAAAATATCCAGCCAGGTTAATAAATTTTACAAAAGCAGATTTACAAATTTAAGATTTATACCCATTTTTAATGAGTGGAGACCAGGACTAAAATATTACAGAGAACGAGGGTTTTTAAAGATGCTTGTGTGGTGACAAGATGCTGGAGCAGCAAGACTGCTGGCCATGTGAAGTTATTCATGCATGACTGTGCTCCTAATGATCCTGTAGCAATTTATTTTTTGACCTATGTTTATTGTATTGGGTAAATGTCACATCCGCTTTTTGTTTCTCTATTAGCACAGCTCATCAGGCACTCTGTGTGTGTGTGTGTGTGTGTGTGTATGTGTTTGTATATGCACAACACATAGACATAATTACACATAAGTCCTTTGGTGTCATTTTTCCCAGAGCAGAGTAACACTTTGCATATGAAATGAATTTTTATAGAAATAATGCTACAGAAATCATTTTTTCTGACCATTTTTCATCTTTACTAATACATAAGAGAAATGGAAATAGTGAGTCAGAATATATCTGTAATCACATGGCATGAAGAGAAATTAAATTTCCAAAGTACTGAGCTTTGTGTCTTGGTGCAGAAGGAAGTCTGTAAACTTGGGCTGCACAATGCACATCACCAATCTGGCATTCATGACTGATAAACTGTTTTGAGAAGCAGCAGCATCTCACCCTTGGGTAGACAAAGACTTTCTGTAACTGTCCTCTCACTGAATTTAACTGGAGCTCAGGAAGTGGTCTGGGAAATCAAATTTGTACAGTGAAAGCAGAGTGCTGGAAATACAGGATGAAAACTTTGGCTCTTTCACAAACTTGTTGCTTGACCTTCAGCACAACAGGAGGACAGGAGTCCAAGAGTGACCTGGGGCTGCTTTTCTGTCATTGGACTGTCCTTCTTTCACTAGCACTTGTTTTTCTAGCTATGGATCAGGATTTACCAAAAATAAAAAAGCAGGGAGTAAAAGTGTCCTGTAAAGAGATCCTGAATTATGAAACCCAAGTACCAGACCCAGAAGACCTCACTAAGAAGTTTTTCCCTTCTTATAAAATGCAGAGGAGGAAGTATTACTCAGCTAACTAAGATTTCACTATTTGAAGCACCAGATAATGTTTCAGTCCAGCTTCTCATCCTGCACAATCCTTCAACTCCCCCTAATGCTGTCTAAAGAAGAAAGGCAGCCCTCCCGACCCACAGGTGGGGAAGCCTCCGTGTCCCACCACCCAGTACTCCTCCAGGATGCTGCCACAGCTGTCCCCAGCTCCTCTGTGGCATCACAGGCAGAGGTGCCTGCCACACTGCCCTGTAGAAGGTAGTTGCCTTGACCTCTAAACAATGAAACTTTATGCAAAGAATGGAGGGACCAAAAAAAAGAAAAAAAAAAAGAAGAAGAAAAATAAAAGAAAAAAACTACATGATGGCTGGGATTGAAGCAAAGAAAAAAAAATACAGGAGTGCAAAGTACAAAAGGGGTTAAAAAAGGAAAAAGAGATGGGAGACTTGAATAGCATTGAATATTTGAATTTCTTTTGTTTGAGAGGGGTTTTTAAGGCTGCTTGGAGATGTAAAGGGCTTTCTTTTTTTTTCATACAGGTGTTCTCTATACATTTTTCCAATTAGAAGAATCTCCTTTATATATTTAGCACTATTTAGAGGGGACTAGGAAGATAAGGCTGCTGAGGAATGCTGCAGGCTAAAGCTAGGCTCTCCAAACTGGCTTTTGTTGCACCAATGTGAATCACTTAATAATTCATATTTCAGAATACATTAATGCAAATGATAATTTTAGCTTGCTATTGAATTTTTAAATATGCACTACAAGCAATTTATATTTCTGTTCATTTTGCCAGGTAAAACTGTTTAGACATTTTTAACATATGCTTGGTTTCATTCATCATATATCATTCCATTGTTTTAATTTGGGGTAATTAAAAATTAGGAACATCACAAATAATACATGGAGCCCTGTGTTCACAGAAAAATAACATGGAAATTATACTCAATCTTGCTATTTGAATGAAAGACATTTTTCAGTGTGCTGCTGTAACAAATAGCAGTGTCCTGTGTTTCTGAAGATAGTTTGTATCTAAATAATAATTATTGTGACTAATTGGTATATCTTTTTCTTTAAATCATTAGTGTTTTTTTCTGGATTTTTTTTTGTTTAGATTTACAAGGAATACTTGGTGTAGGAAGGACAAACATGTTGCTCCTCTCCTACTGAGCTGGCTAGATAATTAGAAGACTCAAAATCAGAGGTTATTGAAGAATCACTTTCTCTTTTTAGTTTCTGTAAACTAATTGTCAGCTTTGACCCCACATTTCAGAGGCACAGTGGGAGCTCAAGTGGCACACAAGCTGTGAGACCTAGAGTACCCAAGCTGGGCTTTGCCCAGGGACAGTTAAGCAGCTCTGGGACCCTTGCCTTTGTCCCATGTCCCTCCAAGGTCCCCAGGGAAGCCAGTCCTGTCTGCCCAAGTGACTGTGACCCAGAAATGTGCCACAAAAGCAGCAGCTGGGGACAGGGGATGCAGAATCCTGCAGTATCTTGCTTTGCCTGTGTGACTTGTTGCAGAGAAATAAGGCGTCTGTAGAGAGGGCCAAGGAGTGAGGAGGATATGCTGAGGCCCAGCTGTGCCTTCTCTCTTCCTCACATTTCTGACTGTGGCTCTCCAGCTCCAGCATGTCTGGGAGGTTGTTAACTTTGCTCTCGCCATGTTCAAGGGGTTGTATAACTTCTCTCCCATTCAACCATGCCTGTAACAAAGGACAAGAAAGAGACTTCTGCACCCCCTTCTACACCTCTGGGGAAGATGCACCACTATCTAACCTTCCCACTTTATCCTGCTGGGCAAAGGAAATAAGAATTGCTGCCCTCCATCCCTTTTCAGGACAGCAAACCCATCTTTTACCACCAGTAGTGCCAGACTGCATTCCACAAACACCTACTCGCCCCTGGATTTCCTTCGGCCACTACAAGTGCTCAGCTATGATAAGGTGCTAGCATTTCCTAGATAAGAGATCCACAGACAGATATGATCCACCTAACTGTGGGACATATCCCAGAGCTCCCATATGCAAATCTCATCTTGTACTTAATCAAATATCATCCATCCGGGGAGGTGAGGAATAGAAAAAAATGGAAGTGCTATTAGAAAAGAAATGGTAATGAGAAGAAAAGAGATATCAAGGAATGAAAACAATTTGTTATAAATTAATATTACAACCTGGGGATATAAATATGTCTGGTTATTGGAACGCACATTCTCCCCCTTAAACCATTGCTTGAAGCATAAAACTTCCCACGACATGCTGTATTGGTCAATGTATCTCTGTAAGAAGGTGCTTTGTATCTCAGAGGTAGCATAAGAGCCATTAGATGTGGGTGTTGCTATGGTAACTGCTCTTTTTTTTAATTGAATAGCATAGTAAGTAGTCTTGTAAAACCCACCAACCCGTAACTTGCTGGTGCCCTGAGGCAGCATTAATGCAAGCACCTTTTCTTTGTCTTATTTCCTTCCTAGAGAGACGCAGGTACCTCGGCATAAGCTGCATCCTCACAAGGGTAGTAACGGTCCCAGGAGAATACGTTCTGATGCCTTTTATTAAGGGGATGGTAAACAGAAGGTCAGGTAAGATACACCAGTTTTATTCCAGGTTGCTTTATTTATCATGGGGTGTGGTAGATAGAAGACTCTCTTCTTTTCCAGCTGAGATGGAAAAGCCAAAATCTTTTGCTAATGTGTCTTCATTTACCTCTTTCACACACTTCCCATCCCAAGCCACAGTGAAACCAGTCAGTGAAGCCTCCAAGTGAAGCCTTCCAGTACACCAGCCATTTGGATGAGAGGAATTTTGTTTGGTGTAAGGTCTACTGGTTTTCTCTTTCTGTTGATATGTGTCAAGTGGATATGTGTCAGGTGAGAAAATCTCTGAGACCTTCTTCTATGGTACTTTTAAGAGGACCAGTGGTCTATTTGACTGCTTAGCTGGGTCACTTGCCTGGATTTTGGATTTTCCCTGTTCTTCCCTCTGTTCATGTTCAAAGTCAGACTATTTCTGTAAGCACACGAATGCCAGTCTTTCTCCAAGCAGGAAAGCTTCCTCTCTGGTTGAATACTTATTCAATTTGTTCAAATATACCAATTTTTCAGCTTCAGCTCCAGAATTCCCCTTGCCACTGCTGATAAGCATGCCTTGTCACAGTTTTGCTGTGGGATTCTCTGCATGGGCTGTATCTCCAGTTTCAAGGCCCTTGTCACGTGAAGCGTACTCACACAGCCTCACCCCTTCCCTCCCAGCCCACCCCCTTGGCCTCAGTACAGCTGTGACATTGTAGATGGTCTGTAAGCAGGCCCTGCCCCAGGCTGACCAGAAGAGCTCCCACAAGAACCTGGGATTGCTTCAATTTCTTTCTTCTCTGTGGTTTTAAGTTTATAATTCCCCTTGACCAATCATCCCTATGCTCTTCCGTGCAAGCCCACTGAAAGGAGCACTTCATCAGGACGAAAAGGAGATCACTGTCTTTAATGCCAAAAGAATAACTAACCTTAAGGGTTCTTTTGTTTGGGATTTTCATTCATATGTTGAGTCAAAGTCTATGGCTGAGATTTTGGTAATCCCCATTCAGGGGCTGCCAAACAAGGGTGGCACTGACGCAGGTGTTTGAGATAAGCATTTTTTTTTAACCTAAAGGTTTCCCAGTCATCTAAGTGTTCTGCTTTAATTGTTGCACGGTTTCAGTTTTGGCAGGGCTCAAGCTGATCAGATCCAGAACTATGGGTTATTGTGCTTAAGTCTTCCAAGAAGCTCTTAAAACACCTGACACGTGTCCTTATAATCTGCTTTCTCTAAAAATGCTGTTGAGGGAGTGGGCACTCTCCCACCTCCAGGCTAAATTCCAGGTGGGCACAGTAACCCCGTAGTTCTCCTACCACAGTTGTTCCACAGTAGGAAAAACAATGTGGGATTTATTGGGCAAGACTTTTCTCCAAGGCTGTGTAGTTTTTCAATGACATTTTGATGTCAAATTTAAAAAAGCCAGAAAAGCTGCCAAATACAAATCTCAGCTTCAGACAGCTGTAAACCTTGGGTATGTTAGAGATTGGAGCTGAGCAGTATTGTCAGAGCCTGTGATGTATTTATTAACCAAAAGTGAGAAAATTTATCCTGCTTCAGAGAACTGAAGTGAACTTTGGGTGTCACCTAAGCCTGGTGTTGCTCTGCCATTTGGGAAGTTAATTTCCCCCTAGAAGGAAGTTATGGCCTTTAATCAAAGGCTTGTAAAAAGTGACTCATTTTCCTAGGTCAGCAAAGGTTTCTAATTTGTTTTGATATTTTTGGTCCTATCCAGAGAATGTCTCTTATTGGAAAAGACAGATTAAAGAAATAGATAAAAAAAGAGGAGGAAATACTTGATGTGCACTTGAGGTGCCCGGATTTGTTGAAATAAGAGCTTGGAAAGTCTGAGTGATCTTCACATTCAGATCACAACTTCACTGTAAAAGAAAGGTCACTTTTGCTTGTATTCTGGGGCAGCTTTTTCTCTTTTGTCCCCTTGGTAAGATCTCTCCTTTTGTGTTATTATGGATGTACCTTGGTTTTGAACTTTTCCTTTTTTCTCTTTTTTTTCCTCTTTTTTCTTTTTTTCTTCTTTTTGGAAAAAGGACTGATATTTCATCTTTTAAAAGATTTACAAGAAAAAGAAATAATACATGCACCACTGTGGAAAAGCATGTCTCTGTTCATACCTTTGCATTTTACAGGAAAATATGTCATTCCTTTCAGATCCATGAATTAAGATGCACTATTTTTTGCTGAAGGCTATTTTAAATTAGGCTAATAAATTGCTGCTCTCTGCCTTGCGTGATAATGCATTACATTATCTACTGATGTACACGTATTGTTTGACTCTAATGGTGTGGAAATTAAATGTTAGACATGGGCCAGATGTTCCTATAGATGAATATGAAGTATGACTCTGTCGTAGCTGAGTCTCAATGGGACAGAAGGTACACGGTGAGGTTTTTTGAACAGCAACAAAAAACCTTAAGTGGGTCACTTGCATCCACACCCAAGATCCAGCCCTAACCCTGAGCTGTTGAGCAGCATTATCAACCTGAGCTCTGCAATTATTCCTCAGCCAGAGCCAGTGACTTTCTTACTTCTACTGCCTCAATGCTTGTAAAGCCACAAAGAATGGCTCATAGAGATGGCAAATACTTGCTGCCTTTGTCAGACTGACAGATACAGCTCAGGGTGCACCCCTGCCTCCTGCCTTGGCTACAAACATTTTGAAGCTCTCCCTCTACTCTTCCCCCTCTTCTTGTGTATTTTCATGCAGTGGCTGAGGGGGCTAACAGATGTATGTTACAGTGCATATTAATGAAGGTCCCCCACCGGCATCTCCTCTTGGAAAAGGCAGGGGGAGAACAGTTTACAGTCTCACTTTCAGGGCTAAATTACCCAGTGACTCATAATCTAAGTAACAGCAGAATGCTGTTGAACATGGGTATTTAGGATATTTGATAATGATGGACAGAGTCCTTTTCAAAATTAGTAATAAAGCAGCTTTGCTTTGGGAATGCTCAGACTTGCTACAGCTCACTAGCACACCTACAAAAGCAATAATCCTAAGCATGAGATTAACCAAATGTTTGTGTTTGTGTGTGAGGTGGGAAGAAAGGAAAATTTTTTGCATTATCAATAGAGGTCTGTACGCAAACCAGAAGGACTTCTGGGAGCATTGAATTGGTAATGAATGTTCCTTATCACTAAAAAGGATTGATGAACTTCCTCTTTTTTTNTTTTTTTTTTTTTTTTTTTTTTGCCAGCTCTGCTTGCAGGACTGGCCCCACTTGACCATTGAGCTCGGTGCAGCTCTGTACTGAGGATTTCTTAACACTGCCCGAGCATACAGATGGCCCCACATTGGCACAACAGGGAGGGTGGTGAACTGCAGGATAACCATGGGAATGAACAGTGGCATGCAGGAGCAGGAAACAGCTTTGCAGCCAGTGAAAGGGCTTGTATAACTGCTTCTGGAAAACGATGCCACGAGGGAGACTGAAGTGAGATGAAGGAGAGCTGGCCATGGCCACAGCACCTCATTGCTGCTGAATGGGCAGTGGTCCTCAGCTATGTCCCATGAGGGGATGCAGTGGTCAGGTATTTCCAAGGCAGAGGGTATATCTGGCTTGAGAATTCTGAGCTGCTAATGTGTCGTACTGTCTTCTGTCAGACTAATATTTCTGCAAAGATTTTGGGTATAAGCTTGTTTTTTGGTGCCTGAGCTCACCAGAGGCCAGGAATTGTAAAGAGTTTTGTTATTTTCCCTGCTGAATGTGTCAGCCACCCTCAAGAGCATCAGGCCCTGACAGCAAGCTCCTTGCCATGCACATTCATGTCCACCACTGTTCTGTGAGCAATGTGGCATGGTGGAGGGAAGATGAGCACACGGTGTACCCTACTGCAGCCAAAAAGCATCAGTACCTGTGTCCTGGCTGTCAGAACCATGAACAAGCCCAAATCCTCACCAGGGATGATGCCACAGCACTAGCCCCAGGTGAAAGACAGCATCAGGTCTTCAGTGTGTCATTTGTAGAAAGCTAGGATCATTCCCCATGGAGCTGGAGTATTTCTTGGGCCTTTTCAGTGGCAGGCACTGTCAGATATACTGGAGAATGTTTTCATCACAGCTAACAGAGGGCTATCCAGATTGCTCGTAACTGTTTTTAGCACAGTAAACATGCAAACCAAGTGCCCGGGGAAAAAAAAAGAAAAAAAAAAAGAAAAAGCATGTCCTTGCAATAGCTGATCATTTTTAATTAAATCTCAATCTATCAATCTAGTTACTGTGTGAGAGGAAGAGAACCAGCTTTGAATGGTTTAGGATGTGGGTGATCTGAGATGCTCTGTGACCCTGTGCAGAAGCCAACATGGCCAAGGCACTCCTGCTGCCAGCATGAAGACAAGGCACAGGGCCAGGATGGTCCTGCCAGCCTGGCCTCACCCTTGCATCTCACAGGTGAAGAAAGTCTGTCAGAGCCTGGAGTAGGTTTCTTCAGGAGGTCATGTGGCTCCTCACCTCACTGAGCTTCCATGGAAAGCAGGGTTTGTAGCATTTGGGTGTCCTGGATGGTTCCATGAGAAGCATAAGCAGTTCTGCCCAAGCTGCTGCAATGCCAGCTTCCTCTCCTGTTGGATGGAGCTAAGCATGGCCCAGGAGAGCTGGCTGCCATGTGGCAGGTGGGCACCATTTGGGATGAGACAGAGATTGAGGGGCTCCTCCTCAGCACCCTGCACCCTTAGCATCTGCAGTGCCTCCGTGCCTCTCCTCACTGGATGAGGATAGAGTGAGTGGGGAGCAAGTTAACTTTTGGGTTCTGTGGTCAAGGATTAACCCCTTCTAATGAAACTGGTCCAGAGTTTGTGATGGTAGAGAGGGCTCATCTGATGAAATGTGATGATTACAGTCCTCACATCTTTTCTCTCTCACTGTTAGCTGTGTTGTTCATGAATGAAGAAAAAAAAAAGATGTATAGACAGTTGCCAGTTTTGATACCAGTTTTGGGTGTGAGAGGAGGCGGGAGGGAATGGCATGTGTTCATCTGCATTTCAAGAACAATGAGCCTCAAACCTGAAATTATTTCCTGTTTGAAAACAGTGATTAGCTAGAGCCAATTTAGCTTACTGTATAAGGCTCAGCATCTGAGCTGTGGCCCTCTTTAAGCAAGATGCTCTCTAGAGGTCCTTGCCAGTCTCCATCTGTGATTCTGTGATCTCAGAGATGTTATAAAAGGTGAATAAATGAAGCCTCTGATGCCCTGTTGCAAGAGGGAACTGAGGCACAGAGTAATGTGCCTAAGTAGACAGTTGTCTGGTTGTGTGGTGAAAAGCACTAACATGACAACTTAATGTGCAACCCTGTTCCCTCGAACAAGCAGCTACAAATGGTCATATGGCCTTTAGTTGGCACTTGTGGCTCAAAATAAGAGTAGAGGCAGCCCTATCTGATCTATGAGAGTGCCTGCAGTGGCCTTGATTTCCTTTTGAGGCACCATAGTCCAATAGAATAACACCTCCCACTTTTTTCACATGGAATGTGCCTTATGTGTTAATTTATTTTCTTGTAACTTACATTTCAAAGGCCTGTAGCTCCTTAATACACCTTAAGAAACCATCAGGTTCTCCACGTTCATAAAGTAGCAGGTATTTTCAAAACAACACCTTCCATTTACTGCAGTGAAAAAAAGGTCATCAATTCTTAATTCAGTGGAAACTACTACATTAAAAATCCTTAAATTATCAAGGAAGTTTAGGGCTTGATTCTGGATCTATCAACTGAACGGGAATATTCATTTGTGGAACCAAGACTACCCCTTGATTAAAGGAGCTTTATGCTAAACACAAACAGTATTTAGTGACGGGGTGAGGAGGGCGGAACCAGCCACCTAAATATTATATTTTCTTATAAAGGTGAGCTATTATCATTCTGAAAATCTCTTTTTGCTATAGACCGTATGTGCAACTTTCCCTGAGGGAGATGGGTGGGAGTTTTTTATACACATTTGCCTCATAATTCTACATCTTTGCTGGTTGCATAAATTAAAGTTTTATGGTCACTGTGCTTTGTTATCTTATCATGATTCCTTACAGCTCAAAAGAACTCACGTGGCAGTCAGGCAGTAACACAAAATTAAAGTCAGGCATTTTCTATCTCTTCACCAGAAGGTGCCCAATGATCCTGCTCAGGAAGTTCTCACCTATCTGTGAAAGGTTTGTGATGGCTTGCCTTCTTCTGAATTGCACATTGCCCACTTTGATTTTCTCCTTCATGTCTATGCTTTCATGGTCTCTGCAGAAACTTCCATGGAAATTATTAAATGAAACTTGTCCTTCCTTCCTTTCTATGATAAGGATCTTTGGCCAAGGAAAATTAAACCAAGATCTTCCAACTCACAGTCACCATAGCAAGCAACATCCAATCAGAACTCTACAAGGCTGAGCAAATTTCAGCTGGTGGCCTGACAGACTGACCACTGCTCACATAATCCAGCCAGCCCTCTCATTGCTAAAAACAGCTTCTGGTGGAACCATTACTTAATTAAAAATGCCTTGTCCAGTCAATCAGTGTGGGAAGCCAAGACCAAAAACACTTTATAAGAAAAGTCAGTGTGACTCCAAATGAAAAAACTACTCTTGCTTTCCTCTTTGCTGTCTAATTTCAACTGCAGATTCACATCCTGGTGAGCCATGACATATGCACAGCACATTTGCATGTGAGATAACTTGCCTCTTCTGCTCTTCCCTCTGCTACAGCTGCTTCCTCACCACCACATATCATTCTTGTTCCTAGATCTTGTTCACCAAAAACTTTCTAATAGAAAAAGAAGAGAAAAAATGAAAGAATTTTCCAGTGGCATCAGGCTGTTATAACAGTTCAAGGGTTTCACATGGATTTGACTTTCAGATTCAGCCCAGGACTGTGAGCACAAGCTCTGACTGATGATGTGAGCAATCTCTCCCACACTAAGCTAATCACAGCAAGCCAGCTTGAAGTGTCAGTGTATGATGGACAAATGTTAAAAGGCAAAACAGATGGGAAATAAGTCTTTATTTTACATTGTGAACGTAGCAAGTATAGTCTGCTAGTGATGAAACCTCTGCAAATACATCCCTGCAGACAGCTCAAATATGGCCTCAGTTCAGTGCTCCTAAGTCAAATACTGAACAATGGATTCCTCTTTGCAAACACATTTTTGTTAAATTTTTCAAGTGTAAAAAGTGCTTCAGATTGGGCTCTTGGCCCTAAGTGTTGAAGTTTTGTCCCATTGAAAGTGCCTTTGGCAAAATACTTCCAATAACCCTCCTCCTGCACCACAGGGAGGGCAGCATGTCAACACAAATAAATAATGGTTGCATCTGAAGGAGAAGGTTCAGTGAGCTGGCATAAGAGATGCTACCAGACAGAGCTTTGCTTGTTCTATAAGCATGATGCCTTACTTTTGGCCAAGGAAATAAACAGAATTTGTCTGCAAATTTATCCTCCTACAGTGCTAAAATATTTCCCTCCTGTACTGTGAGTCTCTATATTTTTTACCAAACTCCAAGCTTCTCCAAGCTTCTGCTGCCTGCTGTTCTCTTCTCTCTTCTCCAACGGTTCTGTTTTCCTCCAACTTCTCTTCTTCACTCTTTCCTCCTCTCATTTCTCTTCCTTTTGTGCAATATCCTATCACATACCATCAAATTTTATCCTCCCTCTACCCTACAAGCACAGCTAGTACTTGTTAGCCCTCTGGCAGCTGTCCTGCAGCAGTGTTTCCATACCAGCCCTTCCTTCACCCTTTGTCCCAAGCCAACTATGGATGTTGGTTTGTTTGCATAAGGTACAGGCACCTATTCTTTTAAAGATCTTATTCCACAGCCATGTCAAGTTCCTAACACCATTTCATCATCTAAAATGCTTCATTCTTCACAGCTGAAGCGAGAGCCTGCTGCCTACTTACAGTGACTGATAATATGGTAACCACAAGAAGTCTAAAATATAAAATTAATCTGTGTGGGCTGGTTCATGACCCTGAAAAAAAATCCATCCATGCAATAATCCTTGTCTTCGGTCTTACCACTGATCTAACCATAAAGAAATTGACAGATTTTTGTTACCTAACAGCACCCTTTTCTTGAAGATATATAAGGAAACTTAAATAACAGGTCTCTTTGGGAAGCATATGGTACAGCAGCAGAAAATTGTGACTCTAGCAGTGGGACTCTGCCATGGTAACCTCACTCAACAGGGGAATACTGTGTCTTCTAGTTGGTCTGTGTTTTCAACCTCTTTTAAAGAGACAATCAATTGTTTTAATGGACAAATCCTCACTGGAAAAAGAGGTCACTTTCCCAGGGCAGTATTTGACTTCATTATGCCTATTGAGGCTCTACTTAGTCTCCACTCTTCCAAGAGTGTGGATGGCTCTCTAGTTCAACTCAGAGAAAACCTGTGCTCACTTATTTTTTTCTTTTCCTTTTTTTGGTCTGATCCTGTTGCTTAAACAAAAACTTAGACACTTGGCTGTTTATGCTCATACAACAGCAGCCAGCAGCTTCTCCTGCACTCTCTGACATCTTGAGTATTGGCACTTCCATTCTTAACAATGAGGAGAACTGGCAGCAGAAAGCTCAAGGCAGGCAGAGATGAGAAGACAGAGATGAGAAGAAAGAGGAATTCCTGCTAGATGCTGCAGGAAAGTTGAATTGTCTCTTTGGGTCTATGTCTGCTCACTGCAAACATGTCAATCTATGGAGAAGAGCTCACAAATCAACTCCTTCTCGGGTGTTTTGAGCCAACTCTTAAATTTCAGGAAAAGCCACACTTGGATAAGCAATGTAAGATGATGCACCAAGCCACGCACGTGAGTGCCAGGCAAACTGTTCACTATGGAATGTTGTGAGTGACAGGAAACAGATGTACGTAAACACGTACTAATGGACACACAGGTCCCAGTTTCCCTCCATGCTTTAGAGAACAAACAGGTCCCAGTTTCTCCCCTGAATATCCTCCAATTGCAATACTCTACTCTTATGTTCTCAGAAATTTGCCTGGTTGTTTAAACATTTAATACTTAAATCATTAAACTGAATAGTTTTCTTCCTGTTGTCCATCCAAAGCAAAGGATTTGAGAGAAACTCAATCAAAATATTTCAGTTTTTTGAGTTTTCTATGAAGCTAAGATTGGAATCAAAGAAAGTTATTTGTTTGGAAAAACAAAGAGCATACAGACTTCATTCAAATGCCCTAACACTGTGCTGCTTGAAATTGAGTTTCTGCTTTCGGGATGTTACTGTGCATATGCTTGTTTGCCATTTTAGTGGACATTTTTCTCAAATGTAGCAAATTGTATACATATATATACCTATATAAAATGAAAATCACCATATGTCTGTGTCTGGAGAAGACTTTTTGAAGCTTAGCAACTGAAGTTTCTGAAGAATCCCATTTTCAGAATCTTCCAACGAGGATGTTTCATTCTCCTATGCCTAGAGACCAAATTACATGGTCATGCTATCAGGTGACTTGGCATATGCCAGCCAGCAATACAACCTTGTCCTTCCTTACAGTGGATGAAGGATAGTGTGCTACTGTCAATGGAACACAAAGCTAGGGATTTTTCTTTTTCAGTTAAAATTTCTAGAACTGCTCATGCCCAGAGAAAAAGACATGAATGAATGGGATGAGGTAGGGTTCTGGGCAAAAGTTGAGCAGGAGGGATAATATTAACTTTAGTTTCATTTTCTTGTTTTTAACATGTTTTATTCTGGCATATTTGTATTCTTTCCTTATGATGCAATTATGTGTGTTTAAAATATCCTTATTATTTACAGGCAAGCATAATAGTAAAATATATGCATCGTTTTCTTTGCTCTGTAGGTTTAAAACCTGCATAAAATGTTTATGAAATTGTCTGTGACAGTTTCTTGACAGGAAAAACCAGAGATATTACTATAGTAACATTCAAAGGTGATTGCAACAAAAATAAATTAATTCAAACTAAGGCAATATTTGCTCACATAACATGACTCATTTGGATTGTGAATTCCTGACAATGGTGAAGAAGGAAAAAATCATCAAGGAAGAATGACAATGTGTTCTCACTCCATGCTGCAGAATCCAAAGGATCTCACTGTGAACCAATGAAAAAACAATAACGCAAAAGTGGAACATATATTCCAGCTTAGCAGACTTAAGTTATGCACTAAAAGTGGGCTGAGTTCACTTTCACATATGCTTTGGGTTGCCTCTTGATTTCCATGCAAGTGCCTGTTTATAGCAGGGATGTATCTGTGCAGATAAGGACCCAGTGCCCCTAGGATCAGGCTGTGAATACGAAAGACACTACAGAGATCTTCATCACAGATCAGAAATATACGGAAAGAATCTCAAAGCAGATTTTGCCCTGCACAAGAACCTGGCGTCAAATGTGGGCATTCCTGTTCTGCTCCCAGCAAAGTATACATAATAATAAAAATAAATGTGAAGCTTCTGTGCTTCTGCAGACCTCTGAGCTCTTAAATAGATAAAACCAAGGTGCCAAATTCTGCTCTTCCTGTGTAGCTCCATTGATGTGCCAGGGATACAGACTCTGACATTAGGAGATTAGCACAGTGTAGGTGGGACACAGAACACCACAAAAGGACAAGGTTTAGATTTTTCCATACAAAAAGACTGAGG
Source organism: Anthoscopus minutus (assembly GCA_013399455.1). NCBI lineage: Eukaryota > Metazoa > Chordata > Aves > Passeriformes > Paridae > Anthoscopus > Anthoscopus minutus. The sequence goes on along the minus strand of VWYI01027289.1, from coordinate 19,478 downwards.
AGGGGCTCCTTCTCTAAGTGACTTCACTTTACATGACAGGTAAAGAAAAAAATGAAGAGAAGACTGTGCATTTCTAATGTGCTGTAACAGTTTGGTTTGATACAATAGCAGCTTTGGGAGATGCTCACTTCTCAGAACTGTGAAGACACAGGGAAAATACAGCCATATCAGACACAGAATTCCCTGTCTCTCTGCCCCTAATACATGCTACATTTACTCAAGAACGTCCAAAACACTCTTCAGACGCAATTAACACTCCAAAATAAATTGTATCTTAGAATAAGTGCCTTGCCTCCTAAATCAAGGAATGGCGCTCATATAGAATGATTTGCCCAATTCATCATTCTCAGCCTACCTGAGAGTCTGAATCTAGAAGAGGCAATTCTATAAGCGGGAGGAGAATGCCATGCATCCAAGGGCATGTAGTGGGGAGATGGACAGGACAAAGACAAGGGAAAGAATTTAGCTTTACCCTCAAAAATCCAACCCTCTCCATTAAGAAAAAATATTTTTTAATCAAATCACCTTGACAGCCAGTGTAGCCAGCTCCGAAGTAGAAAAGTTCAAAGAAATTGTGCTTCTATTGCCTAAATTTTAATTAGTCTGTGGGTAAATGGGAGCTTTGAAGTTGTCTACACAGCAATTTCCATGTACCCTGATGACTTGAAGAGACCAAAGACTCCAGCAATATTCAAAGCTGCCCTCTGCAGATGTATAAACGATTCCATAAAGTACAAAAGTGAGAATCTTAGCCTGAAAGATCTTTTTAAGGATGTGCATACTAATTCCAAAAAGAGACCTATAGGTCTCCGAAGAATAGCTGCAAAGTCCGGTTCCCAGAAGTGCCAAGGCCTGCAGACCCAGTGCAGACCACTGTGTCATAGTGTAGGCCAAGAAGCTCTCAGCAATAAATTTCTGTGACAAAATCCTCCATATTGCAAAAAAAATCAGATGGTGTTCATTTCCATGATAATTCGTGCTTTGGTTGAGCTACTTTTGACTTACAGTGAGAGATTAATTTGACCTGCTCTCTCTTTCTCATCTGCTGGGCTGCAGCTGTGCCCTCTAGCACTGTATATGTATTCCAAGCTCATCTAGATGTTGAAACAAAAGAGCAAATTAGATGACAATCTTCCATTCTTTCTGTGCGCTGCCAATACCTGTTTGTCACTATAATGGCATTAATCATCTTTTATTTATAGCAGAACATTGGAAGCTTCCATTTTTCCCTTTTGATTTATTTGTAGGACAACAGGTGCACAACTTAAGCAGGTGTATGAATGTGTGCATATGTTGTGAGTTTGCTGATAGCCACAAAACATCTTTAGTTAAATATTACTTGTATCAAAGCTGCCATTATTTTTATTTCATGCCTAAACTTAATTCCACAGCTGTTAGCTCCCACACTCCATTAGCTGTTTTGTGTGACAACTGCAGTAATGCAACTCAGGGGTACAAGACCTCTTCTTTCACCCTCCAAAAACCCACACAAACATCTCTAAACCACACACTGCATCCAGTTTCTTCTGAAACTTGGGAGAGGCACTGAAAATGTATCAACAGTTTCCATTGGCAACTGCTGCAGAATAGCATGTTACTGGTTCAACAGCTGACAAGAAATGCCTTTCCATATGTAAAGCTCTGCCTTAAACACACAAGGGACACGAAGGAAAAAACTTCGTACTTTCTTTTTCTTTTGTCTAACAGTAAATGAGTAGTGTTGAAGTGCTGGATGCTTAAAAAAAATGCAGTTATAATTTTGGATCCAAGCTGTGAGAACACTCATTGGAGACAACTGTTCTCCCATGGGCTAGCCTTGAATAAACAATCACAGCTCTGTGTGATATTAGTTCTTAACCAGATTCTAGCATTGAGCTGTTGCCTCGCCATGGTTACTTGCCTTTTAAACCAATGTTTCTTTTCCTTCTTTTTTGCCAAGATTCTTGCTTACTTGGCAGTGGCTCGTTCTCATTTGAACTTTTGCCCTATTTTAATCTCCACCAATTTTTTACTCTAAAAGAACCTTTTCACTGATATCTCTTTGTTGCCCTGAATTTCTTTTCTGTGTGTGAGAACTTACTTGGGGACATGGCTTACGGGAAAGAGCCCAAGTGACTGTCTTCTTCTGAGTATCCAGCAGCTGGCAGACATATGTGGGATTAGAAAACAAAGCCACAACAGCACAAGACAGTAGCCACTCCCAAAACAAAATTAAATAGGAAATAAGGAGACACACAAACTACCAGGTCATTGATTTGGAGATTTATATGTGCTTGTCAGCTCATGAGCTTGCTTCACTCCAATTCATCTGAGGATAACATTGTTAAAACCCATGTAAGAGCATCATTCTGACACAAGGGGTTCCAGCCCAGAATCCCTCAACTGTCCTGTGCCTCTGGAGCTGGCAGAGCACTGGGCTCCCATGGATCATATTAAAGCCCTAAGGAAGGGGAACATACCTCTGGTTGCTTTGAGGAAATTCTCCAGGCAACTCAGAAGAAACAAACCAACAGCTTTGATAAAAAAAAGCTAAAATTCCCAGTTTACAAGAAAAATATGACATCTTGAAATAGCTTAACTATTTTTTTTTGTTGTCTTTTGTGGAGATTCTTAAATGAGAAAACTAATGGGAACTTGCTGAAGGCCCTCTCTAAAATTTTCTAGCCACATAGTTGATTAACATTATTTCCATTGCTGAAAAAGAAAAAAACACTTTGTCTTAGTTGCTCATTCAGCTTCTTATTCCTCATAAAATGTCACCACATGGTTGCCTAAAGGAAAGGCAAGTACATGTGTATAATATACTTGTGCTTATGTGGATGCATACATACAAATGTACAAAACCACAACATAAGTATTTCATACTAATAGTTGGTTTTGGTAAAATCCATTTTCTTACCAGAAGCATAACTTCCAATTTTCCAGAGTTGAGTGTGAGATTTATTACAATTTATTAATCTCTCAGTCTTGGTTGTATCATTTTCACTGAATTTTTAGCATAAAGAAAAACACAGTTTAAGCCTCTAGGACAACATAACCCTTTGGTGTGCTGCATGTAAAATGAACCATAGTAACATCCTGCTGGTATGTGCATTCTGACAGACAAAGCAGAGGCCAAGAATTCAGTCATCTATATTCACAGATTAATAAGGAGTACTGTTCACAGACTTACCTAGGACCGACTTTTCACCCTTTAAAATTTTCTAACTGACATTTAAATGTAGGAAAATCAGCAATGCAGGAAACCATCTTTCCTTGAAAATATAATCTTGCCAATACTGTATATGATAGAAGATTTTAAATTAAAGCAATTTAAAGTATATCCTTGTTTGCTTTTATTTATTAACTTTTTTCTTCACGGTAGCAAAATCAATACTCTGAGATAAAATTTTTAACAAGAATTTCCTTTCTCATAAAATTTTATTGGCAATTTAATTTTTCATCTCTATTGAAACAGTAAAATGTAAAAAACAATGCTCCATTTTTTTCTTGTAAAAAGTCTTTATTTACTTTAGAAACCAACCAGGAGGTACATGTTCAGCTGAGTTCAATCAATTTCTGCATCTTTGATACCTCTTCATTTGCACAGAATCCTGGCTGACAGAAAAATCACTAGCTAATTGACTAGAGTATGCTTTATATGCGAGTGTTGGTTACAGTCTGCTTCACAACCCCCTTTTATCTGAGCTAGAAGTGAGCAAAAGTGGGTCCCCCCAAACACAGCATTCTACTGCACAGAATCCGACTGTCACCTTGGGCCATTTACCCCTTAATGCTTAATGTACAAATTCCCAGCTGGATCCAGGTGAATTACTGTGCTTTTATGTTGCATATGCACAGCAGCAAATCATTGCACTACTTGGGGCACTGAGGGGAAATTAAAAGGTTCAGTGTGTCACTCAGTCCAAGATGGGAACACAGACGTGAGAAAAACAAGGGTCCTTTCCAGTCCTTTGCCATAACAGGGCAGGACACAAGAGAAGGAGCGCTGTTCAAAGCCTTGCATAGGTAGTAATGCCTTGCTTCATTCTAGGCTCTCCATCTGATGATTTCAAAACTATTTGTGTAGTGCTTGAGTCACTTGAAGATGCCAAGACGGACACAAATATTATGCCAACGTCATGGCAGGGAATTGGGGATGCAGCCAAATTAGGTAACTTCAGTCCAAGACTCACACTGAGATCCACACCTAACACAGCTTCTGCTGTGTTTCTTATGCTAGAACTGGTCTTTCTGGTGAATGGAAGCCTCCTTTTACAGAATCAACTCCAGAACAAAACCATGCCTTGCAGAAATGCAGATGGGAGCACACACAGCCACACTCTATCACTGGCTGCATGGCTCCCACTAGGCAGCAATTAGCACAGAATGTGCACCACAATATGTAGGTACAATAATCTTTAACTGCTGGCAGGCCCCCTCATTCAGCATCACCTGCTTTTCTGGTTTTCAGTCAGACTCACACAGGCAGCACTAGCCAGCCTTTGGGAAGGGGGCTTCTCTTCATATAATGCCGATTTTTTTGTCCCAGTGCAGAGCGTCACTTTCCCACACGGAGCAGTTCCTTGATCTGGGAGTAGTGCCTGTGACTTCTTCAGGAGCCACTTGCAAAGGACATTGCAGCTCAGCAGGCCCTTTGTAAATGTGTGGCCGTGACACATTCATCAGTAACAATAACCTCTGTAATCATTTACAATGTCTTTGGGCCTCCGTGTGTAAAAAAATGCTGCTATGCCAAGCCAATGGGAGAAAAAATTGTGCCATGGTTGTGGCTTTAAAATGGGGACTGTGAAGCATTATTTGTATCAAGGGATGAAATAACAAGTTGGAAGGGTGAGAAAACTTGAAAGGAAATAGGCTTAGGGAAACAGAAGCTGGAAGTAATCAATAAATCATGGAATAAAGTAAAGAGAAAGAACCTTTAAAGTGCCCAGCTTAAATGTCAAGAGTATTAGAACAAAAGAGCTCAAAGCAGGAGAATGTGTGACAGGAAAATATGCTGAAAGTCTGACAGAAAGTATATTCACTCCTGAGCATGGAAAAAAGTACAGGTAATGAAGGACAGCAGAGAAAAACAAAGAAATTGGGCAATTGTGTAAATTCCTCTTCCTTGTGTAGTCTGAACGCACAGGATCGGTGTTATTGTTTCTAGAAGATTCTGGGGAGTAAAACCAGGTTAAAAAAACCCAAACATCCCAGCAGTGGAAAAGATCAATTTCAAATTTTATAGTATGCTGGGAACGTGTTATCACCTATGCGTGACGGTATGCCATCAGTATTGCAGAGTAATTGGATCTTGCTTACTTTACACCAAACCAAAAAAGAATTAGAGCCAGGGTAGAGTTGGTCTTATATCTATCTCTGGACAAATTCATTCAGCTAAAATTTAGGGTTTTTTCTAATGACACTCTTTCAGTGACGCATTTAATCTTATATAGCTCCAGTCACACATAGGTCTAGGTATATGTGTTTGCCTTAGTGAAATCAATGTATATATTCATATATTTAAAGTTAAGCTGGTACTCAAATATTTTTCCAAGCTGGTACCTAAGTGCTGATTACCTAGTTAGCTATAAATTGCATGCTTGCTTCTGGTTTTGGCTCCTGGCTCAATTCTATTTGAAGCAAGCTTACTACAACTGTTATTCATGTAATATAATAGATTCTTCTGGTACCACACACGTTCGACTTTGTGAAACAAAATTTTCTGTTCAAATGAGGTTTCCAGTCAATGAAGCAAAGGCTTCTTATGCACTCCTTAGCTGAAATCTGTGTGGAAAGAAATGACCCCACTTTGCTGTACCTTGAAGAGCAATATTTGGGAAACTGTCATAGAGGCTGCTGGGACATGTGTCCCAGTGAAAGGCAGACAGACAAACTTCTGGCCCTGTGCTTTGTGTGGTCAGCTTCCTCAAGCATGGAAGATATTAGGCTTGTGCAGCTATTGTGCCACAGATCAAGGCACAGCTATTCTTAAGCGCCCTGGTGGCCCCAGCCACTGCACACGGCTTTTGTTTGGGCCAAGGGCCAAATGGAAACCCTTTGCAATATGTGTTGCAGTCAGGACATGGCTGCAGTAAAAAGTCATTAAAACCACACATATCTCTCATAGTGCGACTAAAGCATCACCTTAAAACCATGTGGACCACTCAGGCAATGGTAAAGTAGAAAAAGCACATTGAATTGGTTGTGAAATACTGTCAGTTTAAATCAGGTAGTGGTATTTGATAGGGAAACAGAGAAGCTTAGTCCATTTTAGAGTCTTCATTAAACTATCCTGCCCTTCTGCTGCATGCACATAAATGACAGTACTGATGTGCAACAGTAATGTCAGCAGGTAAATTGAGTGTTAATGCTTGTGTTAATGTTTCTGAGCATGCCCCCTATAAAAAGGAGATGTTTCCAAAAACCTGATGGGTCTGACGTGAGCAGAGTGCTGAGCCAGGGAAAAAACCCAACTTACTGCAAATGCTCATTTGCCAGCAAAGGATTTTGTGGTATGCCTCAATGAGACATTTAAAATTTCACTCATAATTTTATGAAATGTCTCTCATTTAAATTGTCAAAGGCTGACAGGCTTGTTAACAGCATCAAGGGGTGAATGGTCCTTCATCTTCTTGCTCTTGCTCAACTGAATGATCGATGAACAAACTAAAGCTGACAGCTGCTGCGAAGATATCAAGAATCAAAGGAGATGCAGAAGATGTTTCTACTCCACCTCGCCTAATTCAGCCTAAAGAATTTGATAGTCTGTTCAAGAAAAGGTTGGAAAAGCAAGAACAGCAGTAGCTTAAATCCTGTCCTCAAGTCCAGCTTTCCTGGCCACTCCAGCAAGGCCCACTACCCTGGCACAAGGCAAGGCAAGTCATGAGACTGGGGTCCACTAGTAATTTTCTTTTTCTAGGGATCTTCCTCCTCCAGGAACTCAGGAGCTGAGAACCCAATAAAGGAATAAACATGAAAGGCTATCAGAGTATCCCCAGGATTTAAATGGTATCTTGACAAATTTGACTCTAAGAACAGTAAAACAAGTATTTTTCTCAATTGTCCTCCATTAAAATGCCAGTATTTTTCTGGGTGACATTAGCTCTCACTTTAACTTTACGTCTTCAGTCCATGTCTAAATGTCCCCAAATTTTCCTGTAAAAAAAGCAGTGACACACATGAAATACAATGATTTTTCATGGCATATCAATACTTGCTGAAAGCTAATTTTGACTTTCAAGATGTACTTGAAACCTCATTCTAAGAATTAATGAGGGAACCAAAGTATGTTACATGAATAAATGGCCAGTCAGATTGGCTAAGTTTTGAACATTAGGTCGAGATTATAATAAACCAGGTGAATGACATGCAAACCAAGAGTGACTCCAATCTTAGGATACACTGGGAAGACACACAGAGGAACAAGGGGAAATTCCGCATAGCCTGCTCAGGGACATTTTGTGATCATGAAGTCAGATATCATTAAATAAATGATTCCTTAGACATTATACAGCTCTCTCCTATCAAGCCAGCAAGGTCTGCAATGCAGTTACTGCATGCTTGGCCAAAGTGATAAACTTCAGTGATGAGGTGACAGGTTTGGCATATTAGGGTAGAACAATGGATGTGATTTCTCTCAGCTTTGACAGGACCTTCAGCATGGTCTCCCATAATGCCACTTGCATAACCTTCAGCAAACTGATGATCTACAGTGTAAGTAAATGGACAGGGGACTGTCAGTTTACAGGTGGACTGTAAATCAGCAGAACTACTGGGCTCAAAAGCTTGTGATGTGGCTGGTGTGTCCAGCAGGAGTCCAGTCACATTTTTACTCTGAAGGTAATTGAACAGTTGAATAAGTTGCCCAGAGAAGATGTGAAGTTTCCCTCCTTGGAGACATCTAAAGCCTCAGTGGACACAGGACTGAGGACTGAGTTCTAGTTTACACTGCTTTGAGAAGGGGAGTTGCATTAGATGATCTCCAGAGGTCCTTTCCCACTTCAGCCATTCTGTGATTCGGTGACAGCCCCATCTTTGTCTATACCTTGAAGGTATTGGCATACTGAATGTTTGCTGCTTTTATTCTAGGAATGGCACCATCAGTCAGTGTTTTTTACAGAAAGTGTATCAGTTTATTGTAATATCCTTGGCATACAAGCTGAATTTACAACTCTATTGCCATGCTTATTTTTCCCATTTCTTACTTCAACTTTGCAGAGTGCTCTCTAATGAATGAAGTCTATAGAGTATCTCACACAATGAGAAAAAGGAAGAACTGATTACCCTTATTCAGAAAGAGTAATTTTTAAAGCTGCATTTGTTACCTAGCTCTCTTGAGTCAGCACAAAGACTTTCTTTGTTGCAGAGTAGTTTGTCTGCAGTGTGTGTACCATAGTGTCCTTTGTAAGCATGTCATATATAAGGTCTGGTATTCCTATTCCAGGGTCAGCAACTCTGCATGGAGCCACTGCCCCAAGAGAAACTCAGACAAGGAAGCCACTTTCAGGAACTCCATTTTCATCCTATTTCTAGTGCAGTGGTCCTCAACTGAGGTGGCAGAGAGCTCAAAAATAATTTTAGGCCAATATTTAGGAAAAGCTGTGTGCTAAAATGAGCAGAGAGTGTGTGTATCTGTATATGAGGCTCAACCTGCCCTGCACGACTGCCCAGCTGCTAAGTGAATCCCCAAATGTAATCCCACAGTGAAGCAGGATGTTGGGGAGCATGGAGACAGTGTGCTCCTCAGCACCCCTTGAGATGCATCTAACAACAAGCAAGCCATGCTATTTGCCAGTGCCTGATGCTGATTATAAGCATCTATGTTGGAAAATGGAGATGTAACTACATGGTAAAAGTTGGAGTTAAGCCCCTCTGGGCAGGGATGCCCCATCTGTTTTCAAGAAGCACCCTGCTCCATCCAAGGCTTCAGGGAGGCACAAGGCTGAAACACTCTTGGGAATATCACTGGTGGGCAGCGAATCAAACAGGTCATAGAGTCCTCTTCAACCCACCAAGTGCATGTGCTGAAGTTAGTCACTACCAGTAGCTGCTATATTTATAGAGGGATGTCGTAAGTTTGACGTAAGACACGATTTGTTTTTTCTGTACAGCGGGGCAAAGGTGCCTTTCTCCTCCCCTTCTTCAGTTTTTGGATAAACCCTTACTTGTTTTCACAGGAACATTAGCTCAAATCTGCTGCTACTGTGTGCAGCCGATAAAACTATTGCTTGGAAAGACCATATGTCACATGGAACTACTCAAGAGGCATAAAGCCCCGCTTTTTGCCAATCCTTTAAAGATATGATTTTATGCTCAGTTAAAATGGAAAAGAGCATTATGTTTAAAGATAAACCCATTTACTGTGCAGCCGCTTTGCTAAATTCTGTCACCAAATTACTTGTTAGTAAGACATTTGGACTGCCTTTAAAAAAGAAAAGTTGTTGCACATCGCTTTCTTCTTGTTTATCAGTTGCTATGACAATGCTAATGACAATATCACCACAGACAAGGACTAAAATCTTTTACTAGAGACAAGAAAAAGCAAATTCAGTTCTGAGGAGAAAGCTCCTCTCTTTGTCCCAGGTAGTTAACCATTATTCAGGGTCCCTATATGTTGCTTCTGTTTGGAGAACAAATGGATGAGGGAGTGAACTGAGGTTTTTAATGTGCACCTGTTTGTTTAGAAATACTGTACATAATGTCCCACTACTCTGAGCACAGCAGGAGTCAAAACAATAGTCAGTGTTTTCTCTTTTCACACTTTCAAGCTTCTTTTGAGCCACAACTCAAGTTATGTCTCTCTTAGGTTTCTCTCAAGGTCAGGCTACAAGGTTTTCTTTGCTGGCTCTGGCGTGTCCTTGCTACTTGCTATGTCTGCTTCTCTGATGTTTCTGCTGTCACTTTCTGAGTTGCTCCATTTCATCATATGCCACCTTGTCCCCAGCCTTTGCAGTTGGATCCTGGAGAAGTGCCTCAGCCCCCACAGTTCAGCACTGTAGGCATGTGTGCCACAGTACGTAGGGTGCGGAATGTTATGGTGCAGCTCCTGGAGTCTCAATGAGGATGTCCCAAAAAGAAGGCAGTTCTTTTCCTAGGGAAAGGAAGCTTTCTCACCCACCATCTTCCACGAGGTTTCATGGCTGACTTTCAGCATAACACCGAATTTATTTCCAGCAGCGTATTTTTGCTCCCTGTCAGATCAGTTTCTCTACAGTAGTGCTATAAGGTGGGGGAGCAGAAAATATGTTACTATTTCCTAACAAAACAGCCTCTGATGCAACTATAATAAAGTTGTGAAAAAGTCCTACAGGAGTTAAACAGATTTGACAGCATTTAATTTCCATAAATTTAGGGCCTGATCCTGCTTTTCTTTTGCTAATGAGTACTAGAGGGAAATAATGCTTTTAATAATGATTTTTTCAGACAAACTAAAGACAGAAATAATGCCGCAACTCAGCAACAGAAGACAGGTGTGGGATTGAGCTGTTGGGATGTTTTTATGGCCAACAGAGGTAATTTCAGCATTCCTCCTCCGGGTTAGACCCATCTTTGTTGTGACCAACAGGTCTCCTGTCCAGGCCTGACTGAGATACACAGATACTGCCTCCAGTAGCAGCTCTGCTGCTGGCCCTTGGAGCCCTTTGATTGGAAAAAAGGCCTTTGATTATGAACAGCAAAAACTCATAACAGTTGCATTTTCTTTTGCTTTTAAGGAAACAGACACCAGCAGATTTAATTTATTTCATGTTTATGCCAGGGCTATTAACATGGCCCATTTGACACATAAGGAAACTGCTTCTAGTTGTTCTCAAGCATGACACATCTCTAGGTTCCATATACTTTCTTTTTATCATTTCTTCCATAAACCCATGTCCTACCAACTTCCCACCTTCATATTTATGTAGGTGATGGTCTGTGGTGGCGTTCAGTGTAGACTGTAAATGAGAAAGATCTGGTATGACCTCATAGACCTATAACTTTGGAAACAACTCCTTCACTACTGCAAATGAACCAGATATAATTTCTGAAGGCCCCAATAATTTTCTGAAGGCCCCAAAGATGAATTATGTCTTTGGCCACATTCACAGCAGTAATAAGTACTTTGGCACTGATGAGACAGTCAAAAGTTGTCTTTCTAGACTCTGTTTTCACCCATCAAAATGGAGCAGGCATAGTCCTGTCAACACTCTTGAACTTCATGCCATGAAAAACCTCTGAATTCAATAGAACCTCATTTAAATGGAATTTTATATAACAGAGGGAGCTTGCACCTTTAATTAAAAATCTCAGGCTATCCACTCATGCAGCCAGCCCTTAATCCCTAGGAAATGCCCTTTGCTGAGACCATTATTTCTTAATTAATAGACAGTGAACAGTATGCATTTGGTTTAGCCTTTGAAACATATATTTGGTTTAGCCTTTGAGAAAGGGGATGAGTTTTCTCCAAGCACTGTAGAGGGTAAATATTTCTTTGCATGAAGCATCCTGTTATGGGTATATTATATGTAAACTAAAGTGAATGATTCTGCTGAGCTCTCAGCAGAAGATGGAGTTTGGAATAGCCATGTCTTCTGAGCATGGGTATTTTGAACAGTAGGAAAATGGATTTGGAGGGCAGGGGGGAGAGGGAGTAATTAATTCTCACTTGAAAAATTTGAAGGAAACAGTACAAAAAACTCTACTAAAATTGTCACAATAAGATTGCCAAAAGAGGCATTAAGTATTGTTAGGTTTACAGGCTATTAATTTCTTACATTTTCAATAAATTGACAGTCACTAGGTCAGAGTCTTAGGAAAAGATCTCCCCTCTCAAGCAAGTATCTTTAACAGTCCACTCTACAGTAATTATTCTCTGTCATACTCTCAGAACAAGGATTTGAGAACTCGTCACTCAGCCCTGAACCTGTGGCTCAATCCTAGATTTGTACAAATTGGTACATGTCTCTGTCTGATCCAGGCCGGAGGGGAGCACTCAAGTTTATTTCTCTTGAACCTGCCATGTGACTGGTCTTTATGCTGCCTGTATCCTTACACTGACCTTTTGCTGGCTACAAGACAATAGTCTCAGTCAGCATAAAGCTGGGTGTTGAAGATAACCCAGCAACATTTTTGGAACCAGTGCTAACCCAGTGTCAGCACTTGCAATACAAGTCTAGCTGAGATATATTTTATGGCATAGAGGGAGCACTGAAACTGGACTTAAAGCACTGAGCTACAGCCTTAGAAGCATGCTCTAAGTGTAAGGAGATTACCTTATGAGGCCATTTTGCCTCAGCCTCTCCTTTTGGACGTGTTCCACTTTGCTCACAATGCTTTCACATTCACTGAGTCAGAGAGCATGAGACTAACTCTTCAGTGAAGGGTTCAGGGCACTTGCTGGAGAGGGCAAACACATGAGCTTCAGCACAGACTGAGGCACCTTAGTAAACTAAAATAGCATCAACAGGACCAACAAACCACTCCAGCCCCACAATATTCACTGGCCTGCTTAGACACAGAGCTTAGCACAGAGCATGGAGGAGGTAATTGAGAGAGAGAGAGCATTTGAGGTAATTGATATCCCCACCCCCTTGCTCTACCTGAGACCACTGGCCATGAGGGAGGAGGGTCCAGTCCCATTCCATCCTTTCCTACCCAGGCACTACATGTGCTTCCTGCTGCTTTCCAGTGCAAGCTGTAAGAGCTCTGTGGCTCTAGGTTAGTGCAGCAACCCCACAGTGAGGTTCCAAACAGCTCACTTCACCCTCCTGCCTGTCTCCTGCATCCTGCCTGCATCCTTGCTCCATAACTATTTTGTTCTGTTTATGGCACCTAGCTTAAGGCTGCCAGGTACCTTGGCAGGAAGTTTCCCCCTATCCTAAACTGAGTGGTAGCACTTGACCAACAAAATTAATGTATCAGGTCAGGAGTTCATTTGTGTCACCAGCAAACAAGCTGTCAGGATTAAAGCTCCATTATGTTCAAAGAGGCCAGATAGGTGGCTTATTTCTTCCTTCATCTTTACATCCTCCTCCTTTTCTATAAGGAACACCATATGCTGCTAAACTAATGTTTGCAGCAGTTATTAACAGCACACTGACCTGGGACTTGTCATCATCCCACGAAAGCAATCCTACCCTCAGCTTTGTTAGGAGTGATGTAGTTCCAGGTTTTTATTCAGTGACATATTCTCAGTTTTGCTCCTGCTGGTCATAAGCAGCTTTTTGATAAAAATCAGTACTCTTGATACTTAGTTAAAGCCACCTCGTGCTTAACCCCACATGCCAAAAGCCTCCTCAGTCAAAGGCTGTGACCCCTGAACATTAAGTTAGACTGAATAGACTGTCTGTGGTTGCTAGCTATAGCAATGCCTATCTTTGGGAGTAAAATATTAACACATCCCTGTGTGAAAAGAAAATGCTGACTTGATGATAGCATTTCACACTTACTAAACAAAAAGTGAGGTAGAGCAAAATCAGGGCCTTGTTCTTTTGCTTAGCTATTATTCCTGACTAAAAGTGTCTGCTGAAAAAGTCACTGAGAGGTCTTTTTCCAGTCCCATATGCTTAAAATTATTACTGTTTTGAAAAACTGACATCAGCTGCTTGTGCCTGGCTTTGTTGTCTACAATCTTCCAAAGACTGTTTAGCAAAAAGTCCTGGAAAACCTCAGTCCTGTGGCACAGGTTTTCTTTCCTCTTTCAGAACAGTTCCATTATGCCACTTTTGAAAGGTTTGATATTTTGTTCCCAATACTGATTTAGAAGCATCTGCTAATAAATTGACAGGTTGTGACACTTTCCCATAATTTTCGAGCTTTTTCACCTTAGCTCCTTGGTGCAGCTTTTATGGTTTCAGAAGGCTTTTTGTTCACACAGCTTCCATCTTGAGTAGCTCATTGAATGGGGTTGTCAAGACAGCTATGTTTCATGTACATTTTTCCTGGAACTGAATTCAGTGTTGCCTATAAAATTACAGTTCCTCTGTCTGCAGCAGGTTTCATTCTGCAATGGCTAGCTTTTGATTTCTGTGATTTCTCATCTTGCTAGCATCAAATCTATTTAACATACTTTCATAAGGAGATTGTTTTTATTGATTGCACTTGAAATTCATTCTCTTCAGTGTGTTACTCTCTTTGATTACACACCTAACAAATTTATGCTCATCATTTGCTCTGTGTTGTGCCCAGTGTGCTCACTGGGAATAGAATGTCTAAATATCTGTATCCAGCAAATGGGCAACCTGTTGTCATTAGAGCCTTGTTTCTACTGTTTAACATTTGCTTCATGGCACTACTCAGAGGCCCTGGCAAATGAAGCTCTGTTTAGCTTGGATCTGTGTGTTTCTATACGAAAAGTGAACATGTACTCTAAATAATCATTGGCAGATGAAATAAGTCTTTGCTAAATGTAGCTTGCCAGAAAAGTAGTTTTTCTTCATCTAAGATGTGAACCCCTGCGTATCTTCTGTCTCCAGTAATGTGTCATTACAGCGAGGCTTTTTTTCTACTTTTGGTTGGCAGACTCCTGGTCTATGGCTTACTTCTAAGGGAGGCCAGTGAAAAGTAACCAGACAAGCAAGCCTAATGTCACCCTGTGGGTGTAAACTGGCCACACAAAGATACGCTTTGCTTCAGTCACAATTAAAAAATAAAGATTTGCTTCAATCACAATTAGAAAAAAAAACGGTGTAAAGACTGGATACACTGTCTTTTTGGAAGTCATTGTTTTAAATTGAAATATTTTTTGTTTTCCCTGTCAAGTAACCAAAGACTGAAAGTAATTGAGAGCACTGAACAAGGGTCCAAAAACATCAAGAAAAATGGTAGGCACAGATAGGGTCTGATTTTCTGGTTTTGCATGACAATGCTTGAATTTGGGCATACAGAAGAAGTAATCAAGAGCAATCCACTGATTCTTTCCTAGGGCTCACTGAGACTTACCTGATGTCCAGAAGTCTAAAATCTGTGCTAGGCATATGTCTTTTCCTCAGCCTTCTTCCATAGGTGCACCTACAAGTATGGAAATTGAAGCCTGTTGCTGAGACAACAGATGAAACACAGCACCCATTCAGCCACTTTTCACCTGGGGGCTGCTTAGGGGGAAGTCTGAAAAGTCAGGCAGAACACTCAATCCTTTTGAAAACCAGGCATGACAAGTACCGGGATGTCTTTTTATCAAAGATTGCTGGCAATACAGTTCAGACAGGGAGGGAAGAAATAGCTATTTTTTCACACAATTAACTATTTCTAATTGCAAATACTAGACATATTTTAAAAATCTGAATGTTATTCTGAAAGCTAGCTTAAAATGTTATATCAATGGCTAAGTTTTACATAGATCTTTTCACACTATCTCTTCACTTATTCATAACTAGTTGGTGCTGTGTGCAGTATTATTCCTTATGTGGTAATATGGCAGTTGAAAAACAGTTTAATTTTACTGACATATCACTCAGCACTTGTGCTATCTGGTACCAAAAAAACTTATAAATCTCTTGTTTGATTTGTAACGAAAGAATTTTGACAGCCTGAGCATTACAGCACAAACAGGAAGTACTAAGAAAGAAGACAGTTATACTAAATGGATTTCATTACCTTTATCTGTCACTAATTTATCTATTATTAATTGCTCTTAATAATTTTTAAAAGAACACTTTTTTAAAAGTAAATAAGAAAGTAAAATTTAAAAAAAATCCTCATCTCTGAATTAGACTTTCAAAATGTCTATAATTTCTGCTTTTTCATAAATTAAAAAAAAAAAAAAGTACCTTAACTATTTCCCGTGGAATATAAAAACTGAACTTCTCCCAGCTACAAAGAAAACAAAGACTTTCTGTAGCATGTTCCTGATCTGGTTACCAAACAATTTTGTGTTTGGAGGGTTTTTTTGGTGGTACCACAAATAATAGCTTACATTTTAAATACTACCTTTTTGAATTATATGCCCAGTCAAATTCTGCTTTTATTATGCGTTATGCACTTATGCTAGCTCACAGGTATTTTGGGGATACTATCTATCATAAAACTGGAACAGATTTTTCAGTCTCCTAGCTATTTCTTTATACCTTCCTTTTTTTTAATGACTTACATTAAAAGTACCACCTTAGAAACATCACAATATGGTGAACTCTCACTTGTTTTTTCACTGTTTTCACACCTAAATTAATGGACAAAGACAATAGACCTCTGGTAAATTCCTTTCCAAAGCACCAGTATGGATCAGTTCTATCACACTCCATGCCAGACAATTTGGGTAAGTTTAAGAAGAAGCTGAGAAGTTGTTTCTTCTTTTGGCTTCTATTACACTTCTATGCAGTGTGTAAGTTATTTATGTTATTTATTCTGATGCTTTATTAAATCATTGCATTAAATCATATATTTTCTTGCTCATTTGACCTTGTATGATACCACTCAAGGGTGGTATTTGTATCTTGTTCTGTGTTTAGAAGGGGGAATTCTGTTTTGGCTCTGTTCTGACTGTTGACAAACACTGACAAGGGCAGCCCTGGCCAGTTAACCTCTTGCAAAGTTATGCCAAACCAGTTGCAGAAGACCGATAGGAAGCACTCCTCTTCAGCTTCCCAGTTGCCAAATACACCTGAGTTTGTTTCCCTGTATTTTCCTAAGCAAACACACCAGTCGGGTACAAGACAATGCACTTGTTTATCTTGATATTTTGCACACTTTTTCTGCTAATACTTCCTTCTCTCACTAGTTACAATTGTTTCCCCAATGACAACACATTTTTTGTAAGATCTGTGGTTGATAGCTGAAAGCCCCCCCAAACCTCCAATTGCTATTTGCGATGTGATTAGACAGGCCAAATTTAATTTCAGCACCATGCATGAATCTGTTATCCAATCATCCTAATGATGCACTACTCAAACCAGCAGTGGAGCTGAGGATGGAAAGAAAACCTTGATTGTAAGTTGTCTGCCAATGATTGGAGTTTGTTATGAAAGAACACTAACGCAATCATCCTTGGCTCCCTTTGCCAAAGGTAGGGAACATTCATATCTCTTCATTGTCACTGTACCTGGAGCTGTGTGACAGATGAGTAAAGGTATGCCAGAAAGAATTCAGCATTGCAGGAGTGACTGCTTTTCCTCAGGGTTAAAGCAAGGGTATACACTTAATCAAATCAGCAACTTTAAGAGAATACCATCTTTCAGGTAGAAGGTACAGCCCCTCCTCAGCTGAATATTGCTCTCCAGGTTACATAATCCAGCCTGCTGAATCAAGAAACTGCCGGTGCCAGCCTCAGATAACTTGTTTTGGTTTGCCATTTCATCAGCAGTTACACATGTTTAAGGCACTCCCATGTTTAGTCGAAGATGCCTCCTTGCAGGGGCACAGCTTCCTGGATGGCAAACACACCTTGCTGCACACCCTACCAGTGCCTGAGCATCTCCCAGCAAACTGCCCTCCAGCCAGTGAGATGTGTTCATTGATAAGGGAGGATCACTGCCAGATCAAGACAGCAACGGTGAGATGCAGGAACAGGCTGAATCAGCATGGGCAGATCAAAACGTCAACACAGCCATCACATCTGCATGCTAAAGGTTCTTGCAGGGAAGTGAAATAGCTAAAGGAGAGAACTCTTTGCCTCTAGTTTTCATAATGCCACTCCAGAGCTGCTCTGCATGCATGCTTTGCCTCTTTGAGACTCTCTGGAATGTCTATCATCCATGGGAAAAAACCTTTTCCCAAAACAGACTATAAGCAGAGGCACCAGAGTCAAGCAGGAGCATTGAAACATTTGTGAACTAGAGCCTTTATTTGTAGCTGTCCTGTGACTGCACCTCCCATCCCCATTTCCAGAATACCTCCTTGTCCTTGAATGTGCCAAACACAAGATTTGGCACTAAGAGCTGACTTCTGTGAAAACATAAATGGACAGATTTTCTTCTTTTTTAAGAAGCCCCACTTATTCCATTCTTCCCAGAGCCAAGCACTGGTGTGCAGCCATGTAAGAATAAAATACACTCTCTCTTTTAAGTCACTTTTCATTTCTGTGCTGGGGTTGTCCTAGCTATACAACCTCTGAGGTACTGCCCGCATGAACTTTTGCCCACCAAGGCTCTACCCGCAACAAACCACACAGGCAATACGTTTATGAGAAAAGCTCAGCTCTCAAACACAGAGGAAAGGGATCAGAGAACTGCCGGCTCCTGGCAAGGAGTTGCCAGGGCTCCCTCCATGACCTTGAGCAAATCACAGAATTGCAGAATTGTAAAGGTTGGGAAAGACCACTAAGATCACAGAACTCATCTGTTGCCACTCCAGCTTCCCCAGTGGTAAACCAGGCCCCAAGACCCTATATCGGACACCTGAGCAAACCTACTCATCTCATAATACTCATTCTGTAGTTTTACTTCTTATTTCATAGACTCATTGAATGGCTTGGGTTGGAAGGGACATTAAAGATCATCTCGTTCCAACCCCTCTGCCATGGGCACGGACACCTTTCATAGCCCAGCCCACTCAGAGCCCCATCCGACCTGGCCTTCAACATTTCCAGGCAAGGGGCATCCACAGTTTCTCTGGGCAACTTGCGCAAGTGCCTCACCATCCTCACAGTATACCTTTTCTTCCTAACAGCCAATCTAAACCCAACACCCTTCAGATTAAAGCCATTCCTATTCCTCCTTGTTCTATCTCTACATGCTGCTGTCAGAAGTCTCTATCTAGCTTTCTTGCAGGCCCCCTTTAGGTACTAAAGTTGCTATAAATATATTATAAAGGAAGATTAAGTGTCCTTGGAGCCTTCTCTTTCCCAGGCTGAACACCCGCAACTCTCTCAGCCTTTCCTTTCAGGAGAAGTGCTCCAGCCTTCTGATCGTCTTGCTGGCCCCCCTTTGAACTCCTTTGAACAGCTCCTTGGCCTTCCTCAGCCCATTCTCAGCACTCCCAGCTACTAATACTTAACTTATTCTCCCTACAACATTTACCCACAACACTGCGGCAAAAACTGACGCGGGGCAGGGGCGGAGGGGGGAAGAAAAAAGAAATGGGAAAAACAAAAGAGAAGAAAAAAAAAAAAAAGACACCCGATGTCTAAGCCTGTAACCTCTTTTCGGTGATGGAGTGCGGGGGAGGATAACCCACACCACCTCAGAGAGCTGGAGAAACGTTCCGCCCATTCCCCAGCCTCACCCTGACAACAAACACCTCCTCAACTCGTCAAGATTCCCGCAAAAACACCCCGAGTGAGAACCGCTCTGGAGCGTTCTTGAAATCGCTGGCAGCGAAGGCGTGTTGGGTGCAAGAGGGACGTTGGGGGCAATGAGGGGTGCCTGGGGCGGGGATGAGTACTTGGGGCAAGGAAGTTGAAGTGGAGCTTTCTCCTCAGGCCTTAAGGAAAGGAAAGAGCTTTTTTTATTAACAGGGAGGGAGATTTTTTTTTTTTAAAGGAAAGGGAGGGATGCTGCCCGCCCTCCTCGGCGCGGCCCCCGCCGGCCCCCGGCCCCTGAGGCGGCGGAGGCGCGGCCGCCGGGCTCCCCCTGGAGGCGGCG